>LUCG01082326.1:0-19408 GCA_001633085.1 Carthamus tinctorius | reverse complement strand
TAAAATTATTGAATTATTAAATATATATGGTTCGGGGTCGGGTAAATGAGATCGGGTAAATGGACGGGTATTGACTAAAACCATAACCATCCCAAATCCGCGAAATTTTTTTGAAAAAATCCCATACCCGGTCCCATAACCATTTACCTGGCCCAATCCCGTCCAAAAAGTTTCGGGTTCGGGGATTCCCATCGGGTTCGGGTATTTCTGTCATCCCTATATCTCAATGGCTCTCAAATTCTACCATTTACCATCTATAGCAATCCCTTAAGGAATGCCATTAAAGAAAACCCCAAAATGAGTCCGCACGAAAAATGTGCAAATTCAACACAGAGGTAATGACGGCTTAGTGGCGGGTTGCTACCCGCAGGTAACCCGTCGTTACCCCTGACCTTCTTCCTCCGTGGGTTATCGGCCAAAAACCGAGGTTTTTCACCTCTAGACTCCAATTCAGCCATTCTTGACTCAATTGATGCATATAAACAATCCCAAAACAACTATTATCAAACCATTAACATAAACTAAGTCTAAAACAACCAATTGATGATCTATTGATCATCAATTTCACAACTAAACTAACTAAAACCCTAACCTTTAACTTAGACTTCAAACCGTACAACAAAACAAAGGATTAAAGTTCATACCTTGAGGAATTCTACCAACTACACTTGAAATGCTCGATTGCTAACACAAAGATTGCTTCCAACCTCTCAATTGAATCACCAAATCCCAAGTCTCTTCCTCTTTCTCTCTCAAAATCGTCCAGGCAACAAAAGAAGAGAATGAGGTTTCTAACTCTTTTATATACATGCCACCAACTACCCTCCACTTTGAGGAATGACACTAAGGCCCCTAAAATCTGCAATTCGCACAAACACCCTAAAAGTTAACCTAACACATCACTAACATTGTTAAAGTCATTACTTTGGAAAACGGGGCGTTACACCAACGTTTCCGCTCGATATCCGATCGACTATTGGGTTTCGGGCATGATCCGTCCGTTCTCACTCCTATCAAGAAAAGTCACAAACCCTAGATCAAATTCATATAAGTTAAAATTTTGAATTGAATTCATGTAAATAAAAGCTTAACACACACACACACACACACACAAACCTTAAAAGAATATAACCCTAACCTAGGTTTTATTCTTAAAAAATTCAATGGTCATTTTTCATCTTCCTTCGTGAACACATAAAACACTTCACTATCCAACTGGTTACATCCTTAAACACAAATCAAATGACTTTTGCAATCAAGTTATTTGTTATTTTAATCCAATCAATCACTCCTAAAATTAGGAAATAAAAAAAGACCCATCTAAGAAACCCTTGGATTTGGGTAGTGTCCCACCGAAGATTCACAAAGAAAAGCCAATTTTCCAAAACTCTAGTGACACGAGAGGGGTAGTGCAAAACACTCGCAATAAAAGTAATCGACCAACTTCATTCTTGTATTTTATCGAGTTCAACTTCACAATTGAAGCTGATTTGAACCAACCTGAACCCAGTGGTAGAAATAAGATTATAAGTGGTCCTAAAAATCATTAGAAGAAAATGACCAAACGACAAAAACCATCAAACACCCTCATAGTTAACGAACAATATGGACGGCCATTAGCACAAAAGACCAAATCCATCAGAAAGTGTAAATCCCAAAGGTTTTCACTTTTTACTTAATAAATGAAATTTAAAGGACCAATTATGTTAAAACCTCAAATCACAGGGACTAAATCCATAACTTACTCAAAAAGAACAAAAATGGCAGTTACATGAAAATCGGAACATTCTTCTGATGCATAAAGCAGAAGACACAAAATCCACCGGAAAACCAGAGGAATGCTACTCGCCATCGGATTTCTTTCACATCTCGCCGGAGCTCCGACCACCGCCGACCATCTCTCCTTCGACGAAAGAGGTTCAATTCTCTCACAAAATGATCACAGTGCCTTATTTGACAGCATTGACAACCTATTTCAGCTACGGATTACTCTTCGCTTTTGGCCAATTGCGTGATTTCTTCCGACGATGTATCGATTGGTGGAAAGCTGAAAACCTTCAGGTTCGTCGTCATCTTCATCTTCATCGTCATTATCATCCGTCTCTGTTCGTATTTCTTTCATTAGTTTGTTACTATACTAGCAATCATCATCACTGTATCGTGTAATGTGTTAATTATAGGGATACGCACCTATCTGCTTAGGGCTTGAAGATTTCTATATCCGCCGCCTCTATCTTCGCATTCAGGTAAAGCATTTTGCTGCTTTGTTTTTGGTTCGTGTGATTTGGTTAAATGTAGTTAGGTATGTTTTTTGGATTGTTCCTTGATTTTGGAACTTCATAAAGAAAGGTGTTGAGAGATGCTTAAAAATGTTAAGTCGGTTCATGAAGCCTGACTGCTAGATTGATCAATCCAGTTAGGGTTTGAATTTTATATGTATACAAGCATATGCAGATAAACAAACAATTTTCAAATACAAGCATCAAAAAATAAAACACTCTATGAAGAAGAGGAAAGATTAGAAACCGTAAACAAGCTAGACAAACAGGCTGTTTGTTTAGTTTTCGAGTTATATGTAGTCTATGTGTGTATATCCGCCCATTTGTTTCAGTTACATGATAATCATACTTTTGTTGAAAGTATATTCGGTTTAGATTGGTCATCGAATCCATTATTAGCTATTTGGAGTTTAGATTTGTCATTGAATCTTATGATGTTGTGTGATTAAATTAAAAAAATAAGAAGACAATCAGTGGAATGATTCACTGGATATAGAGATCACTTAGCTGTTTGGCAGTTGCTGAATGGTTTGGTGCTGGATGATTAAGTGGTCAGAATGATTAAGAGGCTTTTATGATATGGTGCAAAACGAAATATGGTGGTTTGGNGGACTCTGAATGGTTAAGAGGCATCCAGGATACTAAATCATTCAGAGGGTTTTGGAACCATTAAGAGGGAGTCCATTTTTTTGCCAAACAGGATTCCCCTCTTAACGATTCAGAGATTGCCTCTTAATGGAACTGTTAAGAGGTAAACAAACACCTACTGAATAATACAACTCTTGATTTTAGCTTAGTTTTAGTGTAGTGATTTGGTTGCTTTGGTTTTGCATTGATCTATAGTGCATGAGCAACTAAAACTTTGCTTCTTACCATGTAGGATTGTTTTGGACGGCCTATATCGAGCCCTCCTGATGCTTGGTTTGATGTGGTGGAGCGTGTTTCCCATGATAATAACAAGACAATCAAGTGCGTGTTTGATGTGTATTTGAATTTTGCTGTCAAAAATTGTTTAACGTTTTGGTTCCTTTAACTTTCAAATGAAATGGCATCTACTAATGCATGCCATTATCCATTCCATGACTTAGGGGCTGTTTGGTTGTTTTTTCATTAAGTCCTGTATGGATAAAGTTGTCTTATTGATTAATCTGTCAGCATAGATTGAGAAGGTTTTTATTTGGGAGGGTTTTTTCATAGATGAAAAGAGTGTGTTTTTACTTGGGTTTCTGCATAAAGCTCCCTTCAGAAGCTTACTGAGTAAACTACTTTCTATATTGTTAAGCCACTACCAAACAATCATGTATAGCTGGCCAAATAAGCTGCGAGTCTCATTAAGCTCATTAAGCTGCTAACAAGCAGGTCCTTTGTCTCTATGATTCAATTACCCCATCTTAAGGATGCTAGAAAAATTTCATATATTTTTGGCAGGCGGACTACAAAAACTAGTAGGTGCCTCAACTTGGGTTCATACAATTACCTTGGCTTTGCTGCAGCAGATGAATATTGCACACCCCGTGTAATTGAGTGTTTGAAGAAATACTCCGCTAGCACCTGCAGTACTCGTGTCGAAGGAGGTTTCTTTTCTTGTTTTAACATTTCATTTACTGTTTTCTTATTGATTATTTCTATTATCATCCCCTCCCTCGTGACATATCCTGTCCAAGAAACTTCTGTTACTCGTTTGTGATCTTCTGCTGTAATGACACATTCAGGGACAACAGCGTTGCATTGCGAATTGGAGGGCGTGGTGGCTGATTTTGTTAGAAAACCAGCTGCTTTGGTTACTGGCATGGGCTATGTTACTAACTCTGCTATCCTTCCTGTCTTGATTGCAAAAGTATGTCCTGTTATACAATGAGTGATATCAACAATTTGGTTCACCAAATGACCATTTTACACAAGTTTTTTAATGGCAATTTACACAGGGAGGCTTGATAATTAGTGATTCTCTGAACCATAATTCTATTGTCAATGGTGCTCGAGGGTCAGGTGCTACCATTCGTGTATTTCAACATAACAGTAAGTTTGTTTAACAAGTTCAAGTATTCGGGGTCTGTTTGGTCTATAGGAATGGATTGGATTGGATTCATGTAGGAATTTGGATTTGGATTTGGGAGGATTTGGAATCCTTTTGTGTGTTTGGTTTGTAGGATTTGGAATGGATTTTCTATTTGATCTGATTATTAGAAAACAAATGTTTTTAACATATTTTAAAACATTATTATATACAAATCCTACGAAATCCCTTGAAATCCTAACCACCCCTTCTGATTTCAAAATCCTATGTTTGTGGATTTCAAATCCGAACAATCCTGCAAACCAAACACCGGATTGGAATGGATTTGAAATCCAAATCCCCCCCAGTTCCATTCCATTCTTGCAAACCAAACCAACCCTTGTTTCTATTTGAAATGTCTGCTGCGGATTTTCATGTATATTTTGTTCACCATCTTTCTCGGGTTCTTTGCTTCAATTATATTTGTTCTTTGCAGCACCTTCTCATTTGGAAAAAGTCTTGAGGGAACTCATTGCTGATGGACAACCTAGAACACATAGACCCTGGAAAAAGATCATTGTGGTTGTAGAGGGGATTTACAGCATGGAAGGGGAACTTTGTGAACTTCCTGAGATTGTTTCTATATGCAAGAGATATAAGGTTATAAATATAGTTTATTGAAAACTTGAAATTCTCCATGATATAGGCATGATTGATATTAGATGAAACTGCATTTCTCATTTTTAGCTTGAATCCCTAGTTTCAATTGTTTCTTATCTTTGTTTTCGTTTCATTTTTTCTATATGATTATGTTGAATGCATATGGGTTGAAATAATTATAGATATATCTGTATACCAGAATAGTGTATAACCACTCTAATTGGAGAAATGATGATTTGATTGGTGATTGAACTAAACTTTTAACATACGGCCGAGATAAAACACAGTTAGAAAGAGACAACTAGGAGTCAGATTTCATTTATATACCAATGTGCTACAGCCTGTTCTTACTTCTTATTTCTATATGCTGCAGGCCTATGTCTATTTGGATGAAGCTCACAGTATTGGTGCAATGGGAAAAACAGGAAGAGGGGTCTGTGAGCTTTTGGGCGTGGATACCGCTGATGTAGATGTCATGATGGGAACTTTCACAAAATCATTTGGATCATGTGGCGGTTATATAGCAGGATCCGAGGTTTGTTTCGCTTCTATCCCTTTCAACCACTTTAAGAATGCCTTATGTAGAAATGGAGTCCTTAGCTTTTCTTACAATCAAGTGGAAGAAGACTCTGCTTAATCTGTTCAGGTATACTGCACTTTGCTTGAATTCATGCTTGTCCTATTATGTGGAAACATATAGCCCATGTTTGGCAACTATAAGTTACCTTTTTTTTTGAGCTAATGAAAAAGTCTCGTTTGGTTAGCCATAAGCTAACTGATAAGCTAATCTGTGAAACGCTTTTTCAAGTAGCATTTCAGTAAGTTCGCAGGGTTATTTTTTACTTTTTCCAATTATGTTCCGTATATTTTCCACTTAATTTTTTCAACATGCTTTTTCCGGTCATTTTACGTTGTTACCTAATTTATGAACTAGTTTTTACCAAACATGACTAGTTTATCAACAACTAACAATTAGCTAATCAGCGAACAACTGGTATCAACCATAAACTAGCTGAGTGCTAGCTTATCAGCCATTAAACTATCTTTTGCCATGTGTTAAAGCCACTGGTATCATGACTAGTGGTATGTCCTGCTTTCTAATTCCTATATAGAACTTCTAACTTTTTTTGTGCTTTCATTTTCTTTGTAAACTGTCATCAATTAGATGAAACAAAGTACAGGCATTTTTATTTCTAACTCTGTTAATTTTTATTTCTATCTCAGGAACTAATTCAATATTTGAAGTACACTTGCCCTGCACATATATATGCCACATCCATCTCACCTCCTTCTGCTGAGCAAATTTTATCTGCCATAAAGGTTATTCTTGGAGAGGATGGCTCTAATCGAGGTCCGTAAATCCTATAATTAGATGTAAATTTGCTTCTTTAAGGTTGCATTTTGTACATGGGATAAGACATGACGAGACTGAACCTACGGTCCCACGTTTGGTGCATAAGGATCTTCCAAACCGAATCAAAAATAGTATGTACTTTGTACGAGTGGGGTTTTTCGAACTACCATCAATTATATCATATTCTTCATTCAAATTTCATACCATTATATATTTGTATTTATGTATATGAAAATTGTTCCATGAATTAAGTTAATTAAATATTATTTTATTTGTGTCATTTATAACTATTATATGTTATATAAAATCACTAAACAACTTTTTGGGGCAACTTGTCTAGTCCTAACCCATCCCGTCGAGTCATACCAAGCACGGGACACACATTTGTCTTGTCCAGTCAAATCCTATCGTTTTGTCCTGTACTGTCCAATTATGTGCATATCAAACGCTACCTAACTCTAAATCTTACTGAATATATTTCTCCACAAATTTTTTATTGCGATTGATGTCCAATGTAGGGGCTCAAAAGCTAGCCCAAATTCGCGAAAACAGCAACTATTTTAGATCCGAACTGCAGAAAATGGGGTTCGAGGTTCTAGGGGATACCGATTCGCCTGTAATGCCTATAATGCTTTACAATCCTGGCAAAATTCCGGCCTTTTCGAGGGAGTGCCTAAAGCAAAAGGTATGTTTCATTTCTCCTTCCATTTTACATTCTTTAATCATCTAGACAACTTTTTAACTTGATCAAATCCTTGTAGAATCATTCTATTTGTTTTTTTTAAATCTTCTGCAAGTCTATGTTACGGGAAACTAAGCTCGCTGTTAGCTGATAAACTAGTCACATTTGATAAAACTATCCAATTAGATAATAATGTAAAGGGTTGGGTTCTGGTGAGGAGTGAAGTTATTGTGAGAAGGGACCTCCACCCTTCCATGCACATTAAGATGAGATGCACCGCATCAATCCCCTATCAAGCGCAATTCATGGGATCGGTTTGAGATTAAAAGGGATCAATGGTCCATATCCTTTCTTACCCTTCTCAAATTAAGGTGTCTTTTGTTTTTTAAGAGGTTTGAAGTTTGAAGTCTGATTTCACATCTAAAAATAAGAGGTGGATGATGCACCTCTTAAAATTTTAGAGGACGGTAAGAGGTTTTTAGACCTTTTCTTAATAATAAAACAGTCTTATGTTTGCAAACCTATTAATTTTCAGACTTAAGAAGTTTTAAGAGGTAATTTTATAAAAACAAACAACCCCTAACTTTTCTTCTCACACGATCATGCGCTACCTAATGTAAAAATGGCTTAAAAGGAAAATACAAGGGCATAATTGGAAGAAAGCCCCAATGAATAGTATGATGTAGCTTTTCATACTTATGACTTACCAAACGGGTTTTTTCTGTGATGAGCTCAGAAATAAGTTAGCTTATAGTTGTGAAGCATGAGATAATTATATCTGATCAAGGAAATGATAAGTTGTGATTGACTACTACTAACAGGTAGCTGTTGTGACGGTTGCTTTTCCAGCCACCCCTCTACTATTAGCTCGAGCACGTATATGCATTTCCGCTGCTCATACAAGGGAGGATATGGTTAAAGCCTTGACGGTAACAAACTTATCTTCACGTATTCTCCATAATTATATTTCCGTGGTTTCCGGTTCTTTCACATATAATAATTAATACACTTCTAAGATACTAAGATGACGTTTGGCTCACAGAATGTGATGGAATCTAATGGAATTAGAATGTTTAATTCCTTTGACAAGATTTCATTCCCTTGTTTGGTTCTTAGAATGTGATGGATGGAATCTTTGAATTCCAACGAATTCCGTGCATGAGGGAATTGAACATTCCATCTTAAAAGCAAGGGATATTAATGGAACGGAATTTGATATTTTCATAATTCCACAATTAGCCTTTCCAAAGTTTTATTAACTTATTTTCTTAACGTATTTAATAGTTATTTTACTAAATTACTTGATTAAAGTATNTTAGTGAAATTATTTTATTAAACTATTTAATAAATTATTACTAATTATTCTATTAAAGTATTTAATAATTATTTTTAGTTAAAAAAATAAAAAATGACCAAAATTTCACTCTCATCCTAAAGCTACATTCCATTCACCAAATAGACATATTTCAATTCCTTTTAACATATTTTATTCCAATTCTGTCAACTAAACATTTGATCAAACCTAACGACATTCTATTCCAATTTCTTTAAAGTCAAATTCCTGACATATTCCATTCCATTCCATCCAAAAGTATTTTGCAAACCAGACGCCACCTAAGACCAAACTAAATGATATCTATCCAAGAAGGTGGTAAATATGAATCCTGGATAACCACTTGGGTTGTGGCGCACTAGTTAAGCCTTGGGGGATGTAGTGAGAAGTCTCGTCTACCCCAAGTTCAAATCCAGGTATGCCAAATCCAGGTTCACCTGCGATGACTCCAAATTATTCGTGGTTGCCTAGGGATTAGTCGATGCGCGTAAGCTGGCCCGGAAACCTTTTCATAATAAACTGTCAAAATTTCTAAAAAGATTACTTCCAACTTCAACAATATTCTATTTTAGAGATTGCGGCATTGATTATATTATTAAAATAATCAATACCTTCATAAAATATTATTTGTCTCACCTAAACATTTTACTTCAACGCCTCTTACTGGGAGAAAGATTAAAATATTACCCTCTTTCTTAAATAGTGGGTTTTAGGAATTCTCCAAATTTGGAGATTTTTATCTTCTTTTCTCTATTTTAGCATACAATATAGCATAGTTGTTGGAGAAAAAAATCTCCAATACCACCAACATTCCTATTTTAGCATGTGGGAGATGCTTTAACACCTTTTTTTGTTTGAATCCGATATAACTTGAACAATTTCTCTAGATATATGTTGGAACCCCTTTCTCTTCTTCTGGACAATAATCTAATAGGGCTCTACATTATTGTATAAAAAGATAAGCACTTAATTGCAATGATCATCTCCTTTTGAGTCATTAGTTTAACAATGTGGCATGAAATGTTACCAGGTTATTAGTGATGTTGGTGACCTAGTGGGCGTAAAATACTTTCCAGTCGAGTCGAAAATGCCGCAAATAGAGGAAGCAAGAGCCAAAGTCGAGTAGTGTATCCGTCATCGGTTTTGGGTCTGCTTTTTTGTTGTACGTCGTATGGGTATTAATTATACGCTTAATTACTCGATGTACGTAGTTACTGTTAAGGATTTCTTCCTTCTTCATTAGATCTATATCAGCATGAGAAAATGTACCACATTTTGTAGCTCACATGCTATAATGTATACAAATATGGGTCAAAAAATTGATGCTAAGGGCTCGTTAACGAAATGCTTACCGGGTAAGCGCTTATCAGCAAAAGTCACAACTCTCACTTACCTTGTCGGATGACTTTTTCAGCCATCACAATGGATAGTTTGTAAGTGTCTCATAATTGGTAAATGCTAACCGGGTATAAGAGTCTTCTCTGAATCTCACTTAATTACCAAGTAAGAATCTCAATTGTTGTCATGGATTTTACTAGGTAAGATTATCCGCACCAGATAAGGCAAGTAATACCCGGTATGCATTTGGTAATTGCCACCAAGGCATAATATTATCTGGATCTTTTTGTTATTCTGCATATTTTGCAAGCCGAGTCTTTACGAAAACAAATATTGTACCTTTGGGAGTTTATTAAGCGAAAGTCTATGAACCCCATGTCTTATCGGGATTAGTGGACTCATTTCGATTGGTTTATTTGTGGTTTTGACTTTTGCATATGAAACTATAATACCATGTGTGTGTGCACCATTTTAAGGTTGGGTTCATATGAAATCAATTTGTTTTCGTAAGACTTATGAGACTATAATACAACATGAAAACTCTATAGCAAATACTCTGAAGATACAAAAACACCAAACTTTCGTAGCAAAAACATAGTGAAATTATGAATGTTCAGTGTAGTTTATACGGTGTTGTGGGTCTCAAATGCCTAAATACATATTTTAAATATTGAATTTTAACTTTTGGTCATGAAACCTTAAACTATAAGATAACCAAAAAGTCGTATGATTTTCTTTCATAATTGTAACACTAAGTATTCATTATTACTACATTAATTTAGTTTGAACGCCAACTAAATAAAAATGATATTACTAATATTTGTTATAAACATTAAAATATTTATTCAATAACCTAAAATAATATTAAGACTATATTTGGCAAACTAGCTGATAAGCTAGCTTATTAAACAAATTATGTTTGGCAAAAACTAACTTATGAATCTGTGAAATGACCAAAAAGAACATCTTTAATAAATAATCAATTATAAATATTTTCTAATATAATTAAAATAAATTTCTAATAATATAATATGTTGAATAATACAAAAAATAAAAAAAAATTATATAATATAATATATTGAAATAATATAGAATTAATTTGATTGTTGGTAAGCATATCAAATCAAGTAAGCGCTTACTTGGTAAGAGACTTTTCTCTCAATTATCAAGTAACGCGCTCGATCCTTGTTATACCTCTTACCATGTAAGATTATTAGTAGTTTCTATGCTTAATAAGTAAATGACCCTAAGACAACTAAAATCGATAAACGCTTCTCTCAATAAACGTTTAATAAACAACCCATTATTTTGCGATTTACCGGTAAATATTAACACAAAAATAATAATGAATGGTAAACAAATAGAAATTATGGACAAACTATAAGGACTAAAAATGTAATTTACTCTAGAAACTATAATTCATTCCATAATTGGAGATTTGGAGGAATGATAGAAGTTTGAATTTGCCAAAATTGTATCCGACAATTCCATACCTATTTTGGGCCTACACACCACAAAGTCACAAACCTTGTTGAAAAACACACACATTTTTCTTTGAAAAAATAGAATTTGGAGCAAATATTTTTTTTCGAGCCGCAGATAACTTACGTACACGTTCTGATACGAAGACGACGAGGTATCCGAAATTCATACGGACACCCGACTAATCCGCGACGACTATGGATGGAACAAATATTGTTCTGTAATAATGTTATTGAAATTATTTATTTACAATGGGAAAAATAGTAAAGAGAGGGAATTAATATTTTAATAAATAGATAAACTATTTTATTATTATAATCAATATTGGATTCTTTAAATGGAAATTTGTTTATGATGAATGTAAATCTGTTTGGAGGTTTTGATTCTTAGAGAAATTTTAAAGAATTTGTTAGAGATGGTCTAACCATCTTCATTTTTATTAAATTTTATGCTTGCTTAAGATGTAATACTTGCACGAAGTATTTTATTTGATGATTGATGAAGCATCAAATAATTACCAAAATAATTGAGAGCTAATCATATATTTGTTCTCCGCGAAATATAATGGATTTGGTCATGTGAAATATGATAGATTTTGAGCCCGGGGCTCTGACCACATGCATGTTGAAGAATGAGTCGGGGACTCATAGGATGCGGTTTAGTTCTTTTTTTATCTTATTTATTATAAGATGAGCTTTCATTTATGTTTTTTGTTTTGGATTTGATCCCCGGTTTTGATATGCAACATGTTTATTTGTTAAATGCAAGGGTAAATTAGTAATTTAGTAAAAGCTAAATAAACAAAACCCTAAAACCTACTCTCTTTCCCTATTCTTTTCCCCTTGCTTCTCTAGTCTTAATTGTCTCTCATGGTCCCATGAACAAGTTATCCTAGCACCACCTCTGTCATTGGTGACATCCTAAATCATTGAATGACCTTCTAAATCCAGTTACAGCTGCTCATCTGCCTCTATGATGGTTCCCTAACTCCCTTTATGACAACTTCCCAGATTCATCTATGACAACCTTTGTATCTGCTTTGCTTTTTGTCCTATATTCAAGACGGTTCCATTATCTCCCATTGTCCATTTAGAGGTTGCAAAAACGATTTTTGCATATTTCGCATCTTGAGAAGCAAGGGGAAAGAGAGAATGAGGAAAGAACATTTCCAATTGTCTTTATTTCTATATGAAATATTATTCATTTTTCATCAATAAGATCATGCTACTAGTATTTTATATAATTTTTTTTTAAATAAAATTCATTAAAGTAATAAAAAAATTATATAATCTTCTAAAAGTGTAATTTGAAAGTTTTAAACTAAAATATATTATTCAAATTCTAATTTTAATTAAGAAATTAATTATTTTAACCATTTAAAAAAATCATTAACACCTCTTAGTCATTGTCTCCCTAAAACTAATCAAATAGCCATCAAATCTGCACAACTCCTTCCCAGATGGTTTTGCCCTTTTCCAACCAAAAAACCCAATCCCCGATCATAATTGTATGAAGTCAGCCCACACAAATCCTCCTAGAAAGGATTTGTTTAAAAAATTAGAGTGGATTTACGTTTTCATTGTAGTTGGTGTATCAAATCCTCCCCAAATTATTATTATATTTACTAGGAATTGATGAGCCGATTTGTAATCACACGAACTCCTCCGGAGAGGATTTGTTTAAGTTATTACTTTTCCCTCTCCCTTTCTTGGGGCGAATTTTTTTTATTTTTGTCGGATGTTGATACTTTTTGGCCAAAAAAGGGCAAATTCATCTGAAGAGGAATTGTTTGTGCGGATTTAATGACTATTTAGTGAATTCTAGAAAGAAAATGGCTAGAAGACGTTAAGAGTATTTTAAATAACTAAAATAATTAATCTTTTTTCTTTAATTCTTTATTTTAAAAAAGATTATAACAAAACCAAAAGATAGCTTAAAACCATATCGGCATCATTTGGCAAAAATAAAGTAGTTTATAAGATAGCTTATAAGTCACCTTATAAGATAAGTACATGTTTGGATGAACCATAAGTTAGCTTTTTGAAAAACTACTTTCACTAGCGTTTTAGTCACTTATGGAACTTATTATTTTTTTATTTCAAATATACCCTTGCTACTTTTTATACTGCCAATTTTTAAACATGTCTTTTCTTTATCATTTTACAGCCATAAGATACCTTATCAGCTAATTTTCACTAATTACATCTTATCAGTCATCAGCTATCTTATCAGGTAGTTTGCCGAAACATAACATCATATGAAATTGGCATCCAAACACAAATGTGTCCAAATAAATCACTTCCCAGCAATCTCTCTCTCTCTCTCTCTCTCTCTCTCTACCAAAAGGGTCACTTTCTTTCTTCATTTCCAACAAAAATGGCCGAACTCCAACCGCCGGTGGAACCTCACGTCAACGGCGGGACAGCCGCCGCCACCACCACCACCACCGCCTTCCCTACCGTCACTCTTCCGGCAGAACCAGCCGCCGGTCCGGCCAAACGCCAACGCCGTCCCAGCGTCAGATTAGGCGAGATAGGAGATCAACACACCTCCTACGATAACCATAGAAGAACCAAACAACAACATCAATGGAAATACACATCTTCTTCAAAGGATTCAAAAGCCTCCAACAAAACCAGGCACCTCACGAATCTATCCTCTTCCGCCATGGAGTTTCACGAAACCCTAGATCGAGGAGGACCTGAAGATAAAATCAATCACAGCACAGGTAATAACAGCAATCACAACAACAATAATAATGTTAGTAATGGTAATAATAATAATAATAATAATAATAAGAGCAATAATCCGTTGGATTGTGTAGCGATTGGGAGCTGGAAGGTTAGGGATTCGTCGAAATCGAAAAGGGGGTTTTCTTCTACGAAGCGAGCCAGATCGAATTGGAGTTCGAAGATGGACGATGGAGACGAGAGATTCGAGAAATTCGAAGAGGAAGAAGTTGATTACGATCATGGTAATGATGATGATGGTGGTGATGATGGATATCGGGATTTCGATCGAGAAGGTTCGGCGAATTTGAATCTATCGATGGATAACGAGAGGGATTTGCATTATGGCAACAGATCGAGGGATGGGGTTAGGGTTAGGGTTTCGGATGGGGTTGAATTGGATGGGGTTTCGGATGCTGATGCGAGGAATTGGAACAATAGTGATTTGGAAAGGAATGGGGTTAGGGTTTGGTTGAATCAATTAGGGTTAGGGCGGTACTTTCCGATTTTCGAGGTCCATGAGGTTGATGATGAGGTTTTGCCATTGTTGACATTGGAGGATCTGAAAGATATGGGGATAAATGCGGTTGGATCAAGGCGGAAAATGTTCTGTTCGATTCAGAAGCTCGGTAAAGGGTTCTCGTGATGCCCGTTAATGGTGGGTTGGGTTGAATTTTCTTGATTTTGAAGAAGAAAACACCATTAGTGGAGAACAATCAACAATGCAATCTTTCAAGGTTATGATAAGCTTGAATGATGATGGCAATCTTTTGAGGTTTGGATGGCGAAATCCAATCGAATGACAGAATGTTGGATGGAAGTTGGTTTGGTTCGGTTTGAATCTTCTTTTTTGTACTTTATAATCTTTCGTTTTTATCGTAAATTTCGACTTCAAGAATTGAAGTGATGCAACTTTTTATGGTATATAGATGAGGAGTTGAAAGTAGCATTAACTTTGGCTGATGTTATTTAAGAGAAAGCAAAATAGTTGGAAAAGATAAGTTTTTCAAAGAATAAATGCTGTATACTTGAAGATTTCTTTAAGCCATTGCTCAAAGTTTTGTGTTCAAATTACTCAGAAATTGATGGAAGATGGTGGTTTCTATGGGGAGTTGGCAAATGTGGAGGTATTCATATGATCAAATCAGGCAAGTTTTCTTGAAATTAAGATTTGAAACTTGGATCTTTTTCTTGAAGTAAGGAAGGGTATAAGTTGGAAACCATATCTTGGTAACTTTTTAGTGAAGATTTTTTTTTTTTTTATAAGGTTCACTTGGGTTAGCCTAGGCTACATCCTTGGTAATTTTTACCGAGAGCTAAAGCATGCTCCCCTGAGATTAATACTCAGTGGCCCCTGGTTGCTCACCCCTGGATTCGAACTTGGGTGGGTTTTTCCCCAACACCAAGCCTTAACCAGTAGGCTGCCCCATTGGGGTTCTTTTTAGTGAAGATTTGTGGAACCCTTTTGGATTTTTCTTTAAATATTGGTTTAATGGTATGTGTCTAGCTGATGTGGGACCTCTTGAATCTTTTTGTATACGGGTTTGATGGTCGGTGACTAGCAGATATGGAAGCTTATGAATTTCTTTATATCGGTTTGCCTCTTGAATTTTTATGTATATGGGTTTGATGCTTGGTTACAAGTTGATGTGGAGCTCCTTGAATCTTTTTATATAATGGCTTAATAGTCCGTATCTACCTGATGTGAGACCCCTTGAATCTTTTTATATAATGGTTTGATAATATTGATATACAATGGTTTAATGGTCTTTGTTTAGTTGACGTGGAACCCCTTGAATATTTATTTATATACAATGGTTTAATGGTCTTTGTCAACTTGACGTGGGACCCCTTGAATCTTCTTGTACGAAATGGTTTAACGGCCTGTATCTAGTTGATGTGAGACCACTTGAATCTTCTTGTACGAAATGGTTTAACGGTCTGTATCTAGTTGATGTGAGACCACTTGAATCTTTTTATACAAAATGGTTTAACGGTCTGTGCCTACTTGATGTAAGACCCTTGAATCTTTTTATACAAAATGGTTTAATGGTTCGTCTGCTGATGTGAAACCCCCTTGAATCTTTTTATACAATGGTTTACTAGTCAGTGTCTAGTTGATGTGAGACGTCTTGGAATCTTTTTATATAATGGTCTAATGGTCTGTGTTTAGGTGATGTTAGCCCTTTGAATCTTTTTTTTTTTATATTGTTTTAATGTTTTGTGTGTAGCTAATATGTATATGTAACCTATATGAATCTATTTATATTGGTTTTATGGTTTATGTCTAGCTGATGTGAACCCACCTTGAATCTTTTTATATAATGGTTTAACGTTCGTTTAATGGTATGTGTCTAGTTGATGCAAAACCCCTTGGAATCTTCAAATCTTTTTATATAGTGGTTTGATTCTCCATGTTTGGCTGAAGAGTGATGATCCCTTAATTCTTTCTATATACCGGTTTGATGGTATGTGTTTCAGTGTTTGTGCCTCGTTGATTTGGATCCCTTTGAATTTTTTTATATTTCGGTTTGATGGTTTGTGTTTAGCTGACGTTGCCATAAGATTAAGGGGTCTTTCTTTACAGGATCAACATATTTATATACAATTTAATGAATCTCTAGTTGGATGAGAAGTCTTATTTATGGACCATATATAGAAATGAAGCAATAGCCTCTCTATATTAGGAAGCAAAGGCCATTTGACATCATATAGCCAAGAGTAAGGAGAAGCTATGTTTAAACCACAGCTCTACAAGGGTGGTGGTGTACCGGTAAAAGTCCTAGAGAGATATGGTGAAATATCTTATCTAATTCGGGTTCGAGTCCAGACACTAGTATTTTATGGTCAGGCTTAGTATCATACGATCGTAATTTAATTATCAAATTGCCAAAAATGTAGTCTAGGCGAAGCCTATATGAATCTTTTTCCAAAAAAAGAAGTTATATTTACCAAATGGATTTACAACATTTGGTGATATTGTATCATTCAGGATTGCACTCAAAAACTGCAGACGTCGGTGACGTAGGTGAAAGCATAAGCTAACGTAACGGTGAACGCAAGTTGTAAGATCATTGTGTAACAATGTTTTAGTTGATTGTTGGTTGGAGTTAACTAATTAGTAAATCAAATAGAGAACCATTGTCGGAGATTAAAAAGCAAGAATGTTACTCATTCGTGATTGGGGAACCAAACGACATACGTCTGCAGAGAATACAATATACCTGTTGTATCAGGTATTCTATTAGAGACAACGCCCTTAACCTATTTTTCCAACATGTATATTGTATTCTCTAATAGACAGAGAGTACAAGATAACATTTGGTTATCGGGTTCTATTCGATACAACATCCTTAACCTATTTTTCCAATAGGTATATTGTATGCTCTAATAGACAAAAAAATTACAACATACCCTTTGTTATCGGGTTCTATTAGAACATTTCCAGCAGGTATGATGTATCCTCTGTCTTCTTCCAAATGTGGAATTTTCTTCTTTCCACTCTTGTTTTTTCTTGATCCCAGAGAAGATTTTAGCATATAGTTATCGGAGGCAAAAAAATTTCTAAATTTTCAAATAATTTTAAATAACATAGTTGTTAAAGATGCTCTCAAGTAGTCGTCATGTAACCATACCATACACTCAGATATTTTGGAGATCCATCCAGCAACAACCGAGTTGAGTTCTTATCATAACAGATATAACCAATTTTCCAATAATTTCAACATTGAAACATATTTATGAAATAATGGGCCTCATTGAGCATAAGAACCCAATTTTCATCATCTCTAATCTCACCATTAAAGAAGTCCTCTATAACATTAATTCAAAGTGTTGTTGCCATCACCAATTTGCTTTTCCATGTCCCATAATACCTGATTATATGTTCATAAAAGTAATTGGTAAATATAGATAATAAAATTTTCAAACAAAAGTCAATTAAACTCATAAAAATGAGTTTCTTGATTCATAGAATTATAACAAAAATGTTAAAAGTTAGAGCATCTTCAACAGTTATGTTGTAATTTTCTTTTAGTATCAAAGATCAAAATCTTTAAAAATATTTACATCTAATTCCAACAGTTATTTTATATTAACAATTTACCATTAATTATATTATTAGAATATTTTATAAAAACATTATCTCAAACCTATGATTTTGATTGCCAATGGTGTACGACGACCTTATGTTCTCCTGAATATTAAGTTATAAGAATCTTTCCAAATTTTGAGGATTTGCACCTTTTTCATATTATTTTATCTATTTCAACATATATTTTGATAGAATTGTTGGAACAATAAAAACATCAAAATTTCTACTTTAACATAACTGATGAAGATACTCTTCGTTTTGATAAAATGAAAGTACAGTGTTGCTAATAATAGTTGTACATTATGTATTAGCACTTGTACGTTGCATGAGTCAAGAAGGATACCTTGGGGTGAATATTTGGTGTCGAGTTATCATCGCGTGTGTTAAATCCACTGTTTCCTTCTGTAAGAATTGGTTTGTACTGCTGTAAGTTTGGCATGAATGGTATAACCATATTACCATTTACGTTCTGAAATATTATTTGTTCCAGTTGTCAAAATATTGAATGATTTTAATCCGAAAAAAGTATTTATCCTATATAAGATCGCAATCCAAAATTTTATACGAAAAATAACACCTAGTTTTTATTTCGATATAACGAAAAATAAGTTGTTAGCTTTTAGAGGAAAAAAAAGAATCAAGTTGGTATTTCTAATAACTTGTCTAACATTATAAGAATATCTCCAACAAGTATTTATAGTTTTCTATAAAGCCAGCCTCTCATAAAGTTATACTGAACTCCAACATATAAGGCCTTCGGTACCGCACTCGGGATCGGGCACGAGCTCGCACGCGAGCTCCTGTGGGCTCCCCAGCTCGGGATTCGATTGCGGGCTCCTATGCCCGGTGGAACCCGTTCTCTGTGTTCTTTCTCTCTCCTTCTTTCTCTCCCTTTAAAAATATATATTAAAAAGGTTGAGGGCATGTTGGCTTGTGGTACTCCTATTAAGGGCTTTGTGATGGCTTGTGGGTAAAACTGATGTGGTAGTAAAGACTTGTGGGTTATCGAAGGCCTAACTTTTTTTTGAGATTTTAGTTTAAATTATATTATTAAAATATTTATATAAATGTATCATTTTAGTGTATTTTTAAATAAAACTATATAATTGCAAACCATGATAATTTTATAATTTCAAAAATGAAGAGAAAATTTGGGCCACTATCAATCAATATTGGGCCTACTGAAAACTTGGGCATATTTTGAAGTTATTGGGCTCAATGTAAAAATGAATTAGATCCTATTTCAAGAAATGAAATAAAATATTAATTAATTTAAAAGAAAATACCTGGTGAGATCTGAGCATGAAAGAATCCAAACCTACTTCAAGTTCACATAACATGGGATTTGCTGAAGCAAGCTTCATGGAAAGCAACTGAAAAATAATTTAAGACAAATGCATTATATATATATATATATATATAGGGGTAGGTTCAAATGTGAACCACTTTTTGGTTGTGAACG
>LUCG01082317.1:0-11240 GCA_001633085.1 Carthamus tinctorius | reverse complement strand
GTCACCACTACGGGAACAGTACACTACAGCAGAAACTTAAAATGCAGAAATTAAATCTAAGTGTTGGAATTAAAACTACTACTAGAGAGAACTATGAAAGTAAAGTGTAGAAAATAATGGATTGTTGTTGATGATCATCTTCCTCCCATTGGTTGCTTTTAGAGCATGGGTTACTATTCACCTTTTTTTTCATTTTCAAGGCCTCCTTTTTCCCTTTCCAAAGCATTTTTCTCCAACTTGTCTTCTTTTCACCATTTCATGAATGGTATCCTCTTCCTTTCCATATGTTGACTTTTTCTTGTTTCACAAATGAGGAAATGAAATCCCCAAGAGGATTTGCTGTCAACTGCAGCAGCTGTGATGAACCTGCCACATAGCCATTAGTACCAAAAATGTGACTTTTTAGATATTTCTAAACTTTAAGGATGATTTGGACCAATGAAGTGAAAAAGGGTTTTAATGGGTAGTTTTAGGTGGTTTAAAGGAATAAAAAGGGTTAAAAAGACGATAAATAAACCGAAGAATTGAGGGTTATCAACTATGTTCTGAAAAAACACTAAAAACAATTGTATTTGTTGGCATGTTGAGGGTCCGTTTGACTTGTATAAATAAATAAAATGAAATGAATTTTTTGTAGGAATATGAATTTGGGAGGATTTAAAATCCTTTTGTATGTTTGGTTTGTAGGACATTGAATAAATTTGAATTTAATTATTCATAAAAAATGGTTAAAAAAGTAATTAAATTACCTTTTATTTAACTGTTATTAGAAAACAAGTGTTTCGAACATATTTTAAAACATTATTATATGTAGATCATACGAAATTCCTAGAAATCTTATGGGGTGCTTGGTTCGTCGGAGTCTGGTGGAATTGGAATGGTCAATTTCGTTGACCAAATTCCTTATGTTGTTTGGTTACTTGAGAGGAATGGAATTCAATTTAAGAGATTCCATCACTTGTGGATTTGTCAATTCCTTCTCAAATGACATGGAATTGAAATCCATTCCTTTGGAATATATCACAAAGACCAAAAAACCCCTACAACGAAACTTGCTACTTCTCTTCGCTTATCAATTTGTCAAACACAGATCTCCATCTTCTTTTTTCTTATTTGATTTTCTTCTTTTTCTTCTTCGTGGATTTTATGTTTAATAATCTACCATTTTTGGTCAATTTCCTGCTTCTTCTATAATTGTTGTTCTTCTTCTTCGAACAACTTCACCACCAGGTCCTATAAAGTCGATTTTCTGTAAACCAACTTTCTTCCTTGAATTACTTCACCATCGATTCATCTTCCTTGAATAGCTTCACAATGGGTTACGATTTAGGTTACAAATTGGATTCTAGATGATGATCCAAGTTACGATGTTGCGATTTTGATGTCGACAATGGTTGATTAGGGTTTCAATTTGGGCGTTCTTCTTCCTCATTTATGCTATTGTTCCTTAAGATCTGTTATTGTTCTTCTTCGTTCTTCCTCCTTGTTTCTACTATCGTTCTTCAAGACTTGCTCTCGTTTTTCTTGGGCGTTCTTCCTAGTTTCTGCTTCTGATACCATTTCCTACAACCCTTATTTGTTATGAATATTGAATTAAGAAACAAAATAGGTTTAAAAAAAAGGAAGTCAGATTAATGAATAATGGGGTTGTAGAAATTTTATTTTATTTATTATAAATTAGAAAATTTAAAATTAAAATCAAGTAAAGGATATGCTTGTCATTTTTCGCTATTCCATTCCAATTCCTTAGCAAACCACATATTACATTTTATTTTTGTCAATCAAACACGTGGTCAAACCTAATAATATTCCATTCCAAATCATTCCAGATTCAAATTCCTTTGATAGATTTCATTTCTTCATAAATCATTCTGCGAACCAACCCCCCTCCCTAGTTACTTCCTTTGGATTTCAAAGACCAATGTTAAGGGATTTCAAATCGGATAATTTTACAAACCAAACACCATATTTAAGTGGATTCCCAAGTTCATTCCATTTCAATATACCAAACGGGTCTTGTAAAACATGTTTTTTAATTATTGGACCATTTTTGTTATGTTTAAGAAAAATTGTTTTTATTATATACAAGATTATAGCTTATAGTAGTCATCATAATAAGTGAATAGTTTATTTAATAATGTTTTGTCAAATTATAAACATTCATAAATGATTAACTTCCTATTGCAAAAAGAATATATCAATAATCATAATATTAATTGATATAGTGAATATTAAAAATAAAATAATTGGATTTAAAAATAAAAAATAAGCATACAAAATCATTTAAATAAATAACAAAAATAATATGTGGGCCACTTGTTTTTGTAGGCTTGTATAGAGACATAATATATACGGTGTATTTCAATGAATCTTTTATCGTCTAGTTGAATCTCTATCATCGCAAAATAGAGTTTTTATTGTATGACTCGAGATGTTCTTAGCTTTAAGAACTACACATTCAATAGTGGTATTAGTTTTATTTAGTATCGAGTTCTATAACTGTCAAATAATGGTTTGTATAAGCATTTGACTTTTGATTTGCTATTACATTTAATGATTATAGTAAATTTAAGCTTCAACCATTCGATTTACTGATTTACTAATCCATTGAACGATTAGAGTGGATTAATGCTTTGATCGTTATATTTCCAACTTGGGTATGTTTCATCTGTGTTTGTTTGATCTATCTCCCTCGATGAAGCCTAGATATCATTTTCCTTGATTTTGTTTGATCCCATATGAGTTAGCTTGATTTTTTAACATGTTTAGATATTTTGATTTTGCCGTTGCTATTATGTGTTCTGATTACTATTTTATGTCTTTCTGAGAAGAGTAATAGACATTGTCAACAATGGGGTGGGGCAGCAACAATGAGAGGGATCTTTACATAGGAGGGTTTATCTTTTAATTTCAACCAAATGTGTAATTTGATTTAATTTTGTATCAACTATGTATCAAATTACACTAAACTGGATTTCTCTCAGTTATTTTAAGTTGAATTGTTTGAGTTGGTCACCTTTTTTAGCACATCGTGTATTCAGAGGTGCTGAAAAGGAAAAACAACCAATGTGATGTGAAATTGAGGGGTTGTTTGTCAAAAATCGAATGGCTTGATAGTTGTTACTGGATGATTAAGTGGTCAGAATGATTAAAAGCCTCTTATGATATAGTTCAAAATGAAATGTGGTTGTTTGGGAATTGTTGAGAATAAAATTAGAGTTCTGAATGGTTAAGAGAAACCCAAGATACGAAATCATTAAGAAGGTTTTGAAACCATTAATAGGCACTATTTCTTTTTTACAAAACAAGATTTACCTCTCAAAGATTTAGGCTATTGGTAGCACAGTCCACTGAACCCACTCTGCCACATCAACTTTACACATAAACTCACAGTAAGCCCACCTGAGCCCACTCTATCAAGTACCATAACCTTCCAAGTTCCAAACCAAATACCTAATACATACACATTTCAATTAAAAAAGAAAAAAAAAAGAGTGTAGGAGAGGGAGAGGAGAGGAGAGGTTCAATCGGTTTGGGGAAACCGACCGTCGAACTCGCCGCCAAACTCACCTCTCGCGTACTGCATCCTGCCTGAAACTGCTGAGCCCGTTGGTTGAAACCGTCGCGAAGCCCGAAGGCAATATTGATAGCCTTAGAGACTGCCTTTTAATAAAACTGTGACGCCGTAAACAAATGTGTTTAGTTTCCCAAAATGTATCCAAGTTGTCACCTTTTGCTATTGTGTGTATTGAACTTAAAAACTTACCATTTAATGTACCAAAATTTCAAAACCTACCGTTTAGTGTATCATGGACTTTAATAGCAGGTTACTAGCAGGTTTCCATCTTATCAGACGTGTTCTCCGACGACCACCATTTTCACTGGCGACCACCATCTTTGACCTCCACACCGCCATCTTCGACCACCTTTCAGCCTTCTTTTCAGCGTCTTCTCCGGCGACCAGATCTCCATCTCCGGCGACCAGACCTCACACCTTCGCCGGAAAAATGATCAGCAGTGGGTGGGGGTTTTCATCAAAGCAGTGAGAGAGCAACAAAAAGGTATGAATGTGGTGTAGGAAGGGGGAGAAGTTCAAAGGAGACGAAAGAAGGTGGGTTTTCGATGAAAAAAAGGGTTCGCTGGAGAAGATTACCGGAGTTTGCCGGAAAAGATGGTCAGAGTTCGTCGGAGAAGATAACCGACTACCTAACAAACAAGTGTAGGTTTTGAAACTTCGGTATATTAAATGGTAGGTTTTTAAGTCCAATACACACGATAGTAAAAAATAGGGGTTATTTGGTTTCTCCCGCTAAGTTTCAGCCGCCTGTCACATAAGGGGCAAACTTGTAATTTCACATTTCCTTTTTAAACATCAGATTCCAACGAAAGACCATCATAAATAATCAGCAAAAGGCTTCGTCACTGTAAACCAGTCCAGCATCACTCTCTCCCCCCCTTTCCTACTTCGTCTCCCCGCCATTATTTCTTTCTCCGATTTAGAAAACCACCAAAAACAATCCAAAATGGAAAATCGAAAACCTAATCCATTTCCTTCGATCGAATTCGAATCAAACCCTAGCTACGATATCCGCTCCAATGATCAACCACATCTCCACAAGAAGAATTCGCATATTCAGGTGGTGGTGATTCAAAGGAGCGAAGAAGGCATAGAGGATGATGAAGAAATTTCATCTCTTTTCCACCATTTTCTTCATCATCACCGTAATTTTGGAGATACAACAACAATCACCCGACCGAACGACTCGTTTCGCCACCGCCCAACAGTATGATGCCGACACGCTCAAGAGGAATCCGGCCAAATTAGACGAGGTTACCAAATCTATCTATTCCAGATTCAATGATATATCCTTGCTTTTCGATGATGATGCCATCGATGCTCTTGGCTTCTGCATGAAAAACATGTAAGTTGCAGTATCCTCCTGTATCCTTTTCCGTTCATCCAACTCCATTTTCAAGTAGATAATTCATAAACAAGCATTGGTTAAGTGTTGGTTTCCGAATGAAAATGTAATTTGAAAGCTACATAGTAATTCAGTCTATGTTCAGGTTTTTAGTCTTCTTCCTTTCTAGAATGTAAATTCATTATTTAGGTTAGTTCTAGATGCTTCAGCAGTTATATTACTAAAAGTAGGTTCAGATATTAAAAAATACTGGGAGGTTGCAGAGTTAGACTCCATCAATGGACTCAGTTTTCCATTTGAATGGAATTAATACATCTCCAATAGCTTCTCTAAAAATGAAGAAAATGGAGATTTTGCACAAATTTTAGCTCCAACTTGAGATTTTGAACAAATTTTAGCTCCAACGGCTTCTCTAAAACTTTTTCCAAAATGGAGAAACTAGGAGAGTGAGTGCAAAAATCTCCAAATTTGGAGAACTCTTCAAAAATGATTACTGTGAGAGAGAAATGACTTTTTCTTATGTTCCACCAATGATAATTTTTGAAATGAAATGTTTAGGAGAGAGAAATAATATTTTAAATTTTAATAATATAATTAATGATGTTATCTACAAAATGAAGAATCTGTTGGAGTTAAATGCATTTTCTTATAGAGATGTTGGTTATCTATTTTGGAAAATTTTTAGAGAATCTGTTGGAGATGCTAAGATTGTTTCCAAGTTCTAATCGTTGCTACATCAATTTCCAGAACTGCTGAGTGGAATGAAGCTTTTAATTTCTCGCACGATACGAAATTCTTGTCAAACTGCATCCAGAAAACCAACGGTAATTAGTACTTCTGTCAGTTTTTTCATAACGTGTTGTTGTGGTACTGCATATTGATGGCGAGTTCATGAATTTATAGGAAATATTGCAAGGCGCTTGTGCACTGCGGCAGATATAAAATTCTATGTTATGGTTCTTTCGGAAACTGAGAGACAAGGATTTAAGGCATCTAATTATGTGAAAGGTAACAAGAACTGTAATCTTACCTCTTGGGTTTCTGGATGCGAGCCGGGTTGGGCTTGTGCTGTTGGGAAAGATGTTGAAGTCGATCTAAAAAACAAAGACGAGATGCCTTTTAGAACTGTCGATTGTCAACCTTGTTGTGAAGGTTTCTTCTGTCCAACTGGCCTCACCTGTATGATACGTAAGTCTGATGTCCAGTTTTTTATTTATTTGATTTTACATGTAATGTGGCGAAGCACCAGATAGTGTTGTAATTTTTTACCTGATTGCTCCTTTTCTATATCAAATGCCATTCATCGATCAACTACTTGACTACTTTTTTCTTCATCTGGCTAATCAATGAATTTCTTGGTTCATCATTAAACGCAATGCAAGTTTTACTAGTGTTGAGATGTTCTAATGCTTGTGGCGATAAGGCATGATCATCATCTTTAACCAATCCATTTGGGGTCAAACCCACGTGCCAGAAGGCTTAAAATATGGCTGGACCATGTCAAGCTGGTACTTTGTATATATCATGTGGACTATTTGGCCAAAGGTGCTAGATACTATGGTATTCAATATATACATATGTACCAGTTGTGGTAAGATGTGATCTTTTCCAATTTTCAGTTAGTGCTTTCCTATATGTCCATTAATTTATCTTGTTCATAACCTGGAGCTTGCAGAAAAACCCTGTGTCCTGATAGTTGAAAAAGCTATTTTGCAAAACAATCTGCAGCACATTCTGAAGCATGATTGGTTATTAGTTGTTGTATCCTGCGGGACTTTATGTTATGGCCTGATTCACATATATAAAGGTTACATATTCAACATGGCATGGTTTATTTGTTAACAAAAATTTGTTAACCATAAGGCTGTGGCGTATTGGTTAAGGCCTGTGGGGGAAGTGGCTTGTTAACCCTTCTACCCCAGGTTCGAATCCAGCCGCTTCCAGATTGTGGCCACTGGGGATTAACTCAGGGCAGCACGCTTTAGCTGTCGGTGAACCTTGCCGGGATTTGTCCGGGAAAAGCCTCGGATACCCTTCCAAAAAAAAATTGTAACTGCCAGGAAGGAAAAATAGGTTGGTTTATGGCTTTATGCAACTTGTTTGGCATGAACGCAAGTAGAAAAGATATTACTTCATTAATCTATATTCTATTTCAGATAGATAACGCCTAAGCAACTATCTGGAAAAGTGATAGGGACTTCTTAAATGAAAGGGAGGGAGATTCAATAGTTATGTTTTGGTCAAGGCATATTTGTCACATACGGGATTGTGGAGCCAAATGTTCTAAGTTTGCTCATTTTGGTTTGTCATTGAAGCTTGCCCTGCTGGCTCATACTGTCCTCTTGCTCGTCTCAACCCGGATACTAATATCTGCGATCCGTAAGTTATTCTCCTTCTGCCTTTTGTTCAAAAAGTTTTTGTGACAAATTGCCAGTCTGAAAGCTAAGAGTGTTGTGGCGTTATATTCCCTCAATCCCTAAATAAATGAGTTATTTGCTCAAAACATTGAGATCTTCGATTATCAGTAGGCATGGCTTATTCAAACTTACCCCATATGATTTTCACAAGAGTTGTAGTTTAATTTTAACAGTATATAGAATTAGAAATCGTGCTTAATCTTTTGTAATAAGAAAAAGAGACATCTCCTATGACACGTCTAAGAAAGAACTTACGAACAACACTTGGTTGCAATAACAAAGCTAATTATTATGAAAGAAAAATTCATTAACTGGAAGTAGAGGATGTTTCTCATTTATTTGGGATAAAAGTTCAAATCATATAGCTTAGTTAACTTTAGGATGGAGGGGGCCATGCATTAAGTATTTCCCTCTCATGCTATCTCAATTACATGGGATTGGGGACAAATGAAACCATGCTTTGACAAATCAGATGATGCTATGTGGTAAAAGCATGGCGTGGAAAAGTATTGACAGGGTGGAGAATATATTTGAATAGGAATGCTTGAACTCAGAGCTTAAGCTATTTGATACAGACTCAACTTAGATCCTAAGCTATAGAAGAAACTCAAAGCTTAAGCTATTATAAAGAGCATCAACAATGATTATATCTTTGAATTGCTCGCTTTAGTTTATGGCGTTACTTACGTTGGCCTTGATGAGCTGAGAAATATATAATATATTGCAATTTGCAGATATCGCTATCAACCACCTCCAGGAGTGACCAACCATAGTTGTGGTGGAGCAGATATCTGGGCAGCTGTAGTGAATAGTCGTGAGGTATTTTGTCCAGCAGGGTTCTTCTGTCCGTCTTCCATTGAGAAATATTCTTGCGAACCTCGGTATATATCATATTTCATGGTGCTTGTTGTAGGTTGGCAATATTTTTTCTCACATATAAGCATCATGAGTGCAGTTTAACTGCTTCTTGCCTCACTATTTACGTTATGATCATTTATCTTATTTCAGACATTACTGCAGGCTTGGATCAATAAATCAAGCAGGTAACATCTACATATACACAACTCGTGTTGCATTGTCATGACTAGAAAGACAGACAACATAGAACACAAGTTAGTTGTTACAGTGCTGTCCCATACTGGGGAAATAATACTAAAGTAGCTATGCCAATATGTACAGAGGACTAGAAGTGATAGACTTTATAGCACACACATTTGCTTTGGTTTGAGGGAATTAACTGAAAATGATTGTATCTATAGTATAATTAATGTTCCATTTTAAAACTACGATGTTATACTAAGTTCTTGAAAATATCGATGAGGTTTTAAGCACAGTGCTTACTAGATGACCTCAGTCATCGTTCCACCAAGTAACATCTATACATTACTAATTTTTTTCTTCCTGTTTTAACTGTCATGAATGTATCAAATCTATATCTTCTGTATCAACATATATGCGGACTTTCTTATGCTTGGCTGATTTGTGCGATTCATTTTTTTCTTTTTCTTTTTTTGCATTTTAGTGCTTGGCACATTTTTGTGGCTTTACTCAGGTTAAACTATTATAATGTGGATGAAATTGCAGAGTGTTATCAATTCGCTAAATGTGGCAAAGAGGCTGATCATCAGAACATCACTGCATATGGATTAATGATTTGTGTAAGTGCGTACCTTACTCAATAAGACATAATAAGAGGATGTAATCCATTTGTTAAATTTACAATGCATGCAAGAAAGACTAATATTGTTTCTTAAAAGTTAATTTCTGAGTAAAGCTCAGCTTTTCCTATTCTAATCTTCCTTTTTACGTTGTAGCTTTGCCTTCATATACAGTTTTCATATGTTTGCAAATGTGACATAGATGAAATATCAACACAGTGCTAACGGTTGATTTATTGAATCACCAAGTTATTGTCTGGATGCTGCTGTCTTGACTAAGGGGCCGTTTACCAAAAGCTTACCCGGGTAAGCACTTACCGGTATTATTCAACACTATCACTTACTTACCCGGTAAGCTTTTAGTCCACCGAAAAGGTACTGTATGCAACAATTTTTCCGGCAAGCGTTAACTGTGGTAAGAGTCTTCACCATCACTTACTGGGCAAAACTCTAAGTCTTTGCCTTAGCTCTTACGGGTAAGATTCTTTGTCTTTACCATATCCATCTGGTAAGGTGATGTGACCTGATAAGCGCTTACTCGGGTAAGTGTTTAGTAAACGGCCCCTAAGCTGAGATTAAATTATGCTTTGAGTGAATTAGGAGAAAGAAGTCCTATTTTTACTATGTAGTTACTGTATTTGAATGCAAACTAATACATAAGCATGAGCATAACCCAACGTACAAGTGGAGTTTGCAATAGGCATTTGTCTATGCATTTCTTGGAGGCCTCGGAAACCACCCAAGGTTATACTGCTCACTTATTGGTGTAGCCTATTAATTTACTGGGCGATATGTATTTACAGTGCTTTCTATGCACACATGTTATACTTTTTAAGCGTCTAGACTAATTTTTATGCACATTGTGAATATTCTATACTGAGAAGCTAGCTCTAATATCTGAAATCAGGTCCTATGTAAGTTATTATCATTATTATTGATGTAATGTAGATGCAACAATTGCTACAGTGCTGTTTATGCACTTCTCAAGAGTTGACTGCATTTAAGCATTCTAATTATTGTTTATGTACACTCTAACGTGATTCATTTGACGATGCAGGGTGGGTTGACCCTTCTGCTTCTCTTCTTTTACAACTGTACAGATCAGTTTATCTCCACTAGAGAAAGAAGAAAAGCAAAATCAAGAGAGGCTGCTGCAGTAAATGCAAAGGAGTTAGCACAGGAAAGATGGAAGTCTGCAAAAGGCAGTGTGAGGAAAAAAGCAGTTGGGATACAAAGCTCTTTTTCACAAACATTTTCTCGTAGGAAGCTTTCTATGTCAGACATGCCCAGGGATCCAGGTCAATCTAACCTTGTACCTGGTGGCTCTTCATCCAAAGATGGAAGTGGGGATCAGAACAACCTTACATTGATGATGCGTGACATTGAAGATGATCCTGAAAGCCATGAGGGTTTCAATATGGAGATTGGAGATAAAAGCTCGAAGAAAGGGATAAAACCTAAGAAGTTACATACTCGTAGCCAAATTTTCAAGTATGCATATGGTGAGATTGAAAAGGAAAAAGCGTTGCAACAACAAAATTCAAATTTGAGATTCTCTGGGGTTATTCCTATGGCTACCGACACAAATATCAGGAGTAGGCCAACAATTGAGGTTTCTTTTAAAGACCTCACTCTTACTTTGAAGGGGAAAAATAAACATGTCTTAAGGTGTGTGTCCGGCAAAATTTTGCCTGGGCATGTATCGGCTGTGATGGGTCCTTCTGGAGCGGGTAAAACAACATTCCTTTCTGCTTTAACCGGAAAAGCAAGCGGATGCACTGTAAATGGATCGATTCTAATAAATGGGAAGAACGAATCTATGAATTCATACAAAAAAATTATTGGCTTTGTTCCCCAAGATGATATAGTGCATGGCGACTTGACTGTGGAGGAGAATCTTTGGTTCAGTGCTAAGTGCAGGTATGTAGTCAGTAGCTGCATTAAGCAGACAGGTGGTTCCTTTTCTCTTCATCTTCTGCATCACGGAATACATTTCATGATCTCATGCTTTCCGCTACAAAGATGAAGCTTCAGGGAGCACTATGCTAACATGAAAGAAATTGGTGCCACTTTGGCAATGCATGTGGTAGAACCTGATAACACACTAATTTTAGCAACTTTCACATGCAATGCCAGAATCTTAGTCCATTTCTAATAATCAGTTTACTGTTTCTTTCTGAAACTGATCTATTATTTACTTGATGAATAAACAAGGAGGGTGAACCCTCTATATATACAGGATA
>LUCG01082251.1:0-10898 GCA_001633085.1 Carthamus tinctorius | reverse complement strand
CTATTCTAACTAAACAAGTTTTTTATATTTTCATTTTTCATAGAAAATTTTTCTAGAAAACAGGAAATTTTTCCACAACTAAACACACCCTTAATATTTCAGTTTTTTTTTATGGTTTTCCCTGAACGAATATCACATTAAAGAGTGTAAAAGTTGTTGGCACAAAAATATTATTAACAATTTGAGTAGGGGAATTATAAATGGACCCCCTATGAGGGGAATGGGTCCTTATGTAAGTGTACGCGACCAGTATAGAGCGTCTACTTTCATATAGTGTATTAAAAGTCAAAGGGGTTTATATAACAACACACTTTGAGTAAACTATAACTTTGGTCCTTGTGGTTTACATGAATCTTTGAAAATTGTTGTTAAACTTCAATAATTACAATTGTCGTCCATACTATGTACATTTTATTTTGAAATGGTCACTAGTCACTAACTTCATTAAACATCTCCCTTAGGAAATGGCATTTATGTCTTTTTATCTTATATGTTTTTCTTTATTCAAAGGACCAAAATTGTAGTCTAGCTTTTATATATTTGTAATTACATTTTATTTTTAGAAAATGATTATAATCACACTTCTATAACTATGTTCATAGGATAATCTCAATCTAAAAGTTTGGAAGGGTTTTCAATTTCTTTTCCTCGAAATTCTTTTATAATATTTTCTTTAAATATAAAATAAGATTAGAAGAGAACCTTGAAAAGGGAAAAATCAAAGAACCCATTCAAACATTTATGTTTAGATAATTTTATGAATATGATTGAAAAGATAGTTATAACCACTCTTTAAAAATAAAATAATAATATAAATATAAAAACATATAAAAGGTAAACTACAATTTAGACCCTTTAAGAGCATCTCCAACAGCTTCTTCAAAATGAAGAAAATGGAGATTGTGCACACTTTTGAACTCCAACAGGTTCTCCAAAGCTTTCTCCAAAATGGAGAAAGTAGAAGAGAGGGTACCAAAATCTCCAAATTTGAAGAAAGCTCCTAAAATCTTCAAAATTAATTACCATGAGAGAGAAAATGATTTTTTATTATATTCACCAATGAGAATTCTTGAAATAAAATATTGAGGAAAGAGAAATAATATTTTAATACATATATCTAATATTTTAATAATTTAAGCAATGATTTTATCCCCAAAATAGAGAATTTGTTGGAGTAGAATGATTTTTTTATAGAGATTTTGGATTTTGGTTCTCCATTTTAGAGATTTTTTAGAGAATCTGTTGGAGATGCTCTGAGTCAAAATAAAACACAAAAGACAAAGAAAAAGAAAAAAGGAAAAAATAATAACAATATAAACATCCCTTGTTTATCAGAGATACTTAACGAAGTTACTAGTTATAAACGATTTTCAGAACAAAATGTAAACAATAAAAACGATAATTATAAGAGTATATTACATATTTGGTTCATGTGGTTTACACTTTATTTCACTATTGATTCCTATTTAGAAATAATTATGAAAAAGATCTCCATGGTTTACATGATATTGCACTGTTGGTTCCTGTGGTTTACACTATATTGCACTGTTGGTCTATGTGGTTTACACTATATTGCACTATTGGTCCCTAAACCTATTGGCAAAATACTGAAAATAGGGACCAACAATGTAATATAGTGTAAACCATAGGGACCAAAAATGCAACATAGGGTAATTATAGAAACCTTTTTCATAATTATTTTAAAATAGTGACCAATAGCATAATAAAATATAAACTACAAGGACCAAATATGTAACTTACCCTAATTATAAAATAATTATTAAAGTATATTGACAACTTTTAGAAATTTGTGTAGACTAAGACTAGACACCAAAATTGTAGTTTACTCCAAAAATTTCTATAATTAAATATAAAAGAGAATATCTTTAGAACTTTACTGGTCAGAAAAATGATAAATTATTATCCAATTTAAAAAAGAATATATTATAATTTGCATTAAATGTCACAAATGGAGTAAAAATTTGATGGATGAGCTTAAGATCCCCTGTGAAGATCCTCTGAAGATGACAAAATTGCTCAACAAATCACAGTACCATCATCAATCTTAATCCATCTTTTGTCTGTAGCTTCTGGTTTCAAGTGTTCAGTTTCCATCAACTTTCTTCTTCTTCTTCTTCTTCTTCTCAGGTAACCTCTCAATTTCTTTCTGCTTCTTAGGTTTTCTTGTAAGAGAAGGCACAATTGCTCTTCTTTTTATGTCGATTCGAACATGCATTTTCTACTAATTTGAAACTTTCAATGGAGTTCACGAAGAACAGAGCTACACTATTTCAGGAATTCATGTTTGATTTCATACCTTTGTTGAACTGATTCTAACCTGTATAGTTTTTAAATTTGGGGAATGGAGTGAGCATTCTGTTTACACTCATTCTCTCCCCACAGGCAAGACACATTTTTGTGAATTTTTGTTGTATGTTTGAAGAGTTCGGATGCATTGTGATGATTTTCCTTATCAGTGTATCTCTAAATCGTCGCGATTATGATTAATTTTACGGTTTTAGAATTGAGTTTGTGCTCAATTAGATTCTTCTAAATGTTGTTTGTTCCAAATAGAATGAAATTCAATTTGATTTCGGAAAATTTGGTACTAATGCTCAAATTTATCTAAATTCACCTGTGAAATTTTTTGGTATTGAATCTGCAAGGAAATCTCACTTCTCTTTGGAATTGGGGTTTGCATCAGGGATTACAGAGAGTAATGATCGCTAGTTTCTTGATTTGGGAATTTATTAAAATGTTTACTTAGGTTGATCAAGTTTGAAGGCAACTTCATGGTAAAATGCTAATAATAGGATCATGCAAATGAATTCCTTAAAAGTTAAAAGTTTTATTGTTGTGGTTTTAGCTAACCAAAGGCTATGTAATATGCAATACAAGTTAATTTCAGACATTGTAGCCGTATTTGCATTCAAACTAACTTTGCTATCTAATTGTAATTTAAGTTGGTAATTGAGTTATGTTGTGCTAACATCATCCCATTTTTAGTTTAGTTCTATAAGAACTTATTCTTTGTGATGATATTCTAATAAACGGATTATTCATTCATAATATTTATCAAATAAACTTTTTTTTTATCAACTGCCAATTCCATAAACAACCTCAAAATTGGACTTATTGATTCTGACCACTTATTGATTCAATATTTGTAAATTGGACTAGGGAAGCAAAACATCAATGAAAATTGCACATAGCACTTTGCCGGCCATGGCGGTTCCTTCATTGCACAGACCACATCGGTCATGGGTGGTTGGTTGTTGCACGGATCAGTGCAATCGTTCGGCTCTTCATGCAGGTAAGTTAAGCAAAGATTGACTAGAGAGGAGACAATAGAAAGTTGGAATGCATATTTTAATTTTCCTTTTTCCCTCTTTTTACTTATTTTCATCTTAGATACAATCTACTAGGCAAGTGTATGATTTATTAGCTGGTCCCCACAATTTGTTCATCCTTTAAGTTAGCCATGTGTATAAATTTATGTGGGTAGAGTTCAATTCAATCAAGATAGACAATCAGTATTCTCATCCTCTGCCTTCCTTCCTCTACTCTTTCTTCCTCAAACAAAGAAATTCAATATCAATTATCAAGAAATCTTGAAACTTTCCCTTTAATTCGACATTCTGAAATCTGGTTCCTCTGCCTAACTCCATAATCATGCTTAAATTGTCGATTTTAAAACTTTAATCTGATTAGGAGTTTAATTATACCATAAGTTGAGATGTAATTAAATTGATTTTCAAAACAAGGACTTTGATTTGTTGCATATAATAGAGAGAAAGACCCTTTCAATACATGATTATCCAACTTTCTTGTTTCTGGTTATGCAATTTTTTAATACTCACGAGAAGATCCATTTTCTGTAGCCTCCTTTCCTCTTGGTTCGATTTCTTAGTGACAATAGGTGTAGAATCTTTCATTTCATGTCCAGTGTCTTAGTTCTGCACAATCCAATGATGCATTTTATTGTCTTTGAGATTCACATTTTGTGGCACTTGTTCATTTCCTGGCTTAATTCAGAGTTTCTGTTTGAGCAGCTTCTTCGCATGTTGGACAAGCTAATCCTACTGTTCTGGTATGACTGGCTGCATTCAGTTCTCTGTGTTCATTAATGCACTTGAACTTATTAATTTTACCTTCAAACAATCTGTATGCAGACACTTGATATGACCAAAGAACGAATCAAGAAACTGTTGAGCAATGTGGAACTTTCTGTTTCTTCATTCGATACAGCGTGGGTAGCCATGGTCCCTTCTCCAGTCTCTCCCAACTCCCCTTGTTTCCCTAAATGTCTGAATTGGGTGATGGATAATCAACTTCATGATGGTTCATGGGGTCTTCATCATCATCATCATCCCCCATTACTTAAAGATTCTCTTTCTTCAACATTAGCATCTATTCTTGCATTAAAGCGATGGAATGTTGGGGAAGACCAAATTAACAAGGGTACGTGGCTCTTTGTTTGCTCTCTTCCTGCTCATTGTCTGTTAATTTTTTCCAGATATATAAAAGGTCGACTCTTGTTGCAGGTCTATATTTTATCGAGTCAAATTTTGCTTCAGCTACCGACGAGAACCAACCATCTCCAATTGGTTTTGATATCATATTTCCTGGTATGCTTGAGTATGCAAAAGATTTGAACATAAGGCTTCCTTTAAACCAAACAGATCTGAGTGTGATGCTACATCAGAGAGAATTGGAGATAAGAAGGTATGGGTTTTATTATGAAAATTTATGCTAAGAGTGACTGACTTGATAATAGAATTTAGTCATGAAAACTATGAGAGAAATACATTTATGTAAGTATTTGATTTCAAGTAGTGTGAAATAATGATTTAAGAAATCCGTATAAACTATTTGACTAACGTAATGCAGAAACATCCTTACTTACAAATCTTTATTTGTAATCATCACTTAGATGTCAATCAAAGAAGAGGGATGCATACTTGGCATATGTTTCAGAAGGACTCCGAAATTTCCATGATTGGAACATGGTGATGAAATATCAGATAAAGAACGGTTCTCTTTTCAACTCACCATCAGCAACAGCAGCTGCTTTCATTCATCATCAAAACGCTGGTTGTTTTAATTATCTAACTTCACTCTTGGACAAGTTTGGGAATGCAGGTAGCCATTTCATATTCATCTATATGATCCTTTGCATGATTCCTATATATTTCTAATAAGTTCTAGTGGTTGTGTGTGGCGAATGTCAGTCCCAACGGTTTACCCTCTTGATTTATATGTGCGGCTTCACATGGTTGACACACTTGAAAGATTAGGAATCGCACGGCATTTCAGGGTGGAAATCCAAAATGTTTTAGACGAAACATACAGGTAATGTACTAACGTGCCTTCTGGTTGAATCAGATGAGTTCAATGCAACTCATTTGGTCAAATTTTGTTGCATTTAGGAAAATTATCAAATTTCATTAGTTGGAAATATGACATTAGCCAAAAAAATTAGATGTTGGGTGCAGAGGGACGAGCAAATATTCATGGACGTGGTCACTTGTGCTCTAGCTTTTCGGGTATTAAGGACCAACGGTTATGAAGTCTCCTCAGGTATATATATTTCTCATATAAAGGAAGATATCATAAATCATTTCCCCTAAATCTTCTTATCTTTTTAGTCTCCTCACTTGGCTTGTGGTGTAGATCCATTGGTTGAAATTACCAAAGAGGGGGATTACATGAATTCACTTGAAGAGCCTTTCAAAGACCTATATGCAGCTCTTGAAGTATATCATGCAGCACAGATTATACATCAAGAGGAGTTAGGTTTTGAAGAACAAAACTTGAGGTCGAGTGATTTCCTTAAACGGAAAATATCCACTGCTTCAATCCCATCAAACAGGCACTCTAAATTTATACACAAAGAGGTATTCAAAATTTGACTTTGACGTGTAGCTATCTCCCATCAAGTATAATATCAGTCTATTTTTTCTTGTCTAAGTCAAAGATCTGATTTGATTATTAAATCAGGTGGACAACGCTCTTAAGTTCCCTTTCAACGCCAGTTTAGAACGCATGTCTACTAGGAGAAATATAGAACATTACGATGTGGACGATACAAGAATCTTGAAAACTACATATCGGTGAGGTTTTAATTGCAAATCTTAAACAAGAAACACTAGTCATATGTGGATTTTACTACTGCAGCATTCTGAATACTTAACTCTATATATTGTCAGTTCATCGAACATTAGCAATGAAGATTACCTAAGGTTAGCAGTGGAAGATTTTAATTCATGCCAATCTATTTATCGTGAGGAATTGAAAGGTCTTGAAAGGTGTCTATCTGAAACTATCAATGTGTTTTTAACTTTTAACTTTTAAGTCCTTAAAAGATTTTTGTCGATTGGATCATTTTTTGTATGAGCAGGTGGGTGGTGGAGAATAGATTGGACAAGCTCAAGTTTGCTAGGCAGAAGGCAGCCTACTGTTACTTCTCTGCTGCTTCAACACTTTCCTCTCCTGAATTATCGGATGCCCGTATTTCATGGGCCAAAAATGGCATCCTCACTACGGTGGTTGATGACTTCTTTGATGTTGGAGGCTCTATGGATGAATTGCTGAACCTGATTCAGTGTGTGGAAAAGTATACCATCCTTTGATCCTCTCCACTCCCTTAGTTTTCTCTGTTTAGTCATTGCAACAAAATTGGCTTTATACAATGCCAAATATGTCTAAGGGGTTGTTTACCAAATGCTTATTCGGGTAAGCGCTTACTGTAAAATTCAACACTATCAACTATTTACCAGGTAAGATTTTAGTCCACCACTTTACCAGATAAGGTTTTAGTCCACCAAAATGGTATCGTATGCAATGAATTTCCGGTAAGTGCTAACCGTGGTAAGAGTCTTTGTCATCACTTACCGGGTAAGATTTTGGTCCCTGCCATATTCATTTAGAAAAGTAATGTGACTTGGTAATAGAATGTTTTATAGGACGTTTATAGGACGCTTTTGGATGTTTTAACAAAGTCTTTTAAGGATTATTAGCTTTAATTGAACAAGTGTCCACATTTGTTTTTAAAATAACATCATATAAAAAGACTAATAGGACGATTTAACAAGTATCTTAAAAAAGTTTGTTAGGATTCCCAAAAGCATCTTATCAACTTATTGTAATACTTTTATATAGGACACACAATTTATTGGTTTAGAAACTTAAATCCTATAAAGCATTCTATTAGAACATTTTGACATATTTGGTGTCTATATAGTCAATTTTGTTGTAGTGAGCATACTGTTCAATTTTGGTGTCTATATAGTCAATTTATTGGTTCCAGGAACCCTGAATATATACTCTTCAATAATCTTGATCCCTATATGATCGAGACTTATTTGAAGTTCTAACGGGCACTGAGGTTTTTGTTATTATCAACTGCAGATGGAACGTAAATGTTGATGAGGATTGTTGTTCAGAGGAAGTTGGGATCATATTTCAAGCGCTCAAGGATGCGATCTGTTGGATTGGTGACAAAGCTTATAAATGGCAAGCACGAGACATAACAAGTCATGTTATTGAAACGGTAAGATGAAATCCTTTGGGGATCTAATATTTTGTTTGCTTTCTCCGACTAAAACATATTTAAGGTTCTAGGGTAAGTGATTTTTTGAACTTGGTACAACCTCAATTTTTAAATTTATCGCCATCTCGACTGTTAGGAACACCGATGAAATTGCACCTTTTTTCTTCTCTCTATGCCACACGTAACATTACAAAAAGATGGAATTCATTTTTTCTGTTTCTTTGTTTTAACAGTGGTTGGATTTGATGAAGAGTATGCTGAGAGAAGCTATATGGTCAAAAGAGGAACTGGTGCCAACAATAAACGAGTATATGGAAAATGGTTACGTGTCATTTGCGTTGGGCCCAATCATACTCCCAGCTCTTTACTTTATTGGTCCAAGATTGTCAGATGAGATCGTTCAGAGCTCTGAATACCACAATCTATTTAAGCTAGTGAGTACTCAGGGTCGCCTTCTGAACGATATCCAAGGCTTCACGGTAAATGCTTTTCACTTGATCAGCATCTAAAGATTTTTAAAAAAATGCTACTACTTTCTAACGGGTTTGTGTGAATGCAGAGAGAAATGACTGCGGGCAAAATGAATGCTTTAGGTTTGCACATGAAGCATGGAAAGAATGAAGAGGTTGTGGAGGAGATGAAGATGGTGATTGGCAATCAGAGGAGGGAATTGATGAGATTAGTTCTGCAAACAAAGGGAAGCGTTGTTCCGAAAGCTTGCAAAGATGCATTTTGGAAAATGTCGAACGTGCTCAAACTTTTTTATGCAACGGATGATGGGTTCACTGGAAATGCCATCCTTGATGTCGTTAAGCAAACCATTTATGAACCGGTCTTGCCAATGGAACCAAAGAACAATGGTAATCAGCTTTGAAAGATTATACTAGGATTGTTGCTGTATCCTGCTTTCTTTTTGGTTCTGCTGGTAATATATATTTATATATATATACATATACACACACACAAAGAGAGTTGTATAAAAAGGTATTACAGATTGAAAGTTTCTCCTTGATGGTATCAGAGAATGTGTGTTGTGCTTTTCTATTTGATCTGTATGTGTGTTTTTACCTTGTTCATCTTGTCATTCAAATTTATTTATTTCTTTCTGTTTGTTTATTTCTTGATTTTATTCAACATATATTGCTTTTTGGTTAACTATTTGTCATCAAGAGCTACCCACATTGATACCATTTGACCTTCCGATAGCATTTGGTACGCAGACATGATTGGACAGGACAAGAGAGGAAGACTGGACAGGACTAGACAAAACAATTGTCTATCTAGTGTTTGATATGATTAGCACTGTACATGGTAGAACTAGACGAACTTCCCTTAAAAATTATTTGATAATTTTATATATCATTTAATAATTGTAATTAACACATATAAAGTAAATAATTTAACTGGTGGTGACAATGGGTGGTGGTGTTGGTTATGGTTGAGTTGGTGGCCGATGATACTACTAGTGGTGAGGATGGGTGGTGGTGGTGTGTGTGGTCGGTGGCTGGCGGTGGTTATGGAGAACATAAAGATGGTAAATAGTAGCGGCGGTGGCAGTCGACAGTAGTGGTGGAGGTACTTGTGAGTTGTGACCAATGTGGTGGAGGTAGTGGTTGTGGTTATTGTGGAGTGGTGTCGACAATACTAATGGAGTTAGCGATGAGCGGTGGTGGTCGGTGGCAGATGATGGTTGTGGAGATAGGACCAGTGTTGATTAGTAGATGACGCTGGTTGTAAAGGATGTGAAGATCATAGTGGTGGTGGCACTTGACAATGGTTGATGAGGTAGTTGTGGTCAATGTAGTGGAGGTAGTGATTGTGGTGGACAATAGTAGTGGTAGCTAATGGTGGCGGTGGTGGTCAGTGGTAGTAGTAGTCAATGGTGGTGGTGGTTATCGAAGAGGTGAGGTGGCCCATGGTAGTGGTAGTGGTTATGAAAGGTGGTGTGGTTGTGGAGGTGGCCAACAGTGGTATTGGTGGTGGGGGCGATAAACAGTGGTGGTCGGTGGTTGTAGAGGTGGTGGAGGGTGGAAGAAGAGGTCAAAGTGGCCAACGGTGGCTATAGATGGCGGTTGCGGCCACGACTAGCACTTAAACATATACCATATTGAGGTTATATATCTAGGCATTATTTGGTAAAAAAAAAGCTAGCTTATAAGTGAGGTACATGTTTGGATGAACCATAAACTAGCTTATAAGTTATTTTATAAGTTAGCTTTTTGAAAAGTTACTTTGAGTAGCATTTTAGTGACTTATTGTAATTATGAGACTTTTTATTTTTTATTCCAAATATACCCTTCTACTTTTTACATTACTAATTTTTAAACATGTCTTTTTTGTCATTTTATAGTCATAAGCTAGCTTATCAGCTAGTTTTTGCCAAACGCATCTTATTTATCAGCTAGCTTATCAGTCATCAGCTAGTTTGCCAAACATAGCCTAAATGAGGGTTGATTAGTAATATTTTAATTGTCTCATTCTCATCTCATGTTCCACCTATTTTGGTGGAACAAGAAAATGTTTTTTTTTTTGTCTTACTTTGTTTTAGTTCTTGTTCTTGTCCCATGTCATACCAAACGTGGGATGGTGAATTCTTATTTGAATCCATGTAGCATCATACATAGGACAGTGAATTTTGTTCCATCCTGTTTCATGTACCAAATACAGCCTTCAGGCTGATTTCTATTTTTTTTATGACTCCCAATTGCGGTGGTGGTCATCATTTTACAATTTAATCAATATCATTTTAGTATTATATATCTGTGTTAATAATTTATAATTACACAAGTACAAATTGCATGATGTATTGATGGAAAAGAAATTGCAAGTATTTAAATCAATCAGAGTAAGTAAGTAGGGTTCCACTACAAATCATCTGAGATGGTAATTAATTGGTAAAAGAAACCAAACATATCCAATATATACAAGTATAGTTCAGGAACAATAATTAGAAAAATAATAATAGGAAAAGAGCATATATAGAAATTGTCTGCAATTAGTTGAGCAATAGCCCTCATGTTATATCACTTAAAAACAAAACACCAAATCAATTATTTTTAAATGTGAAAGACATCACATGATGGATGATGAAAGCAAGCATGATTCAAGTTTACTTTTATACATTTCTTTCACCAAACCAATATTAATTAATACATGTAAATTTCTATTCATAATACTTAAATTTGGAAACTAAAACCAGAAAATTGAAACCTATAAAAAACTTAGGTACGTACGTATGCATGCAACTGCTGCCTTTGAAAAACTACACCTTCTACCATATATTTATATATATATATATATAGAAAAAAGTTCAAATGTGAACCACTTTTTGGTTGTGAACGTGAGG
>LUCG01082220.1:0-17548 GCA_001633085.1 Carthamus tinctorius | reverse complement strand
TATAATTGGAAAAAGCTACAAAAAGCTCCTCATAAGCTACTCAAAGTAGCGTTTCAAAAAGCTAGCTTATAAGCTAGCTTCTGCTACAGGTTTGGATGGACTAGCTTATAAGCTAGCTTATTTTTGCTAAACACAGCCTAAGTTTGTATTGGTTTTTATTTATTTATAATATTTTCAACCTAATTATTAAAAATAATCAAGCACAAAAAATTCAACACTAACCACACATTAAGGTTGTATTTAGCAAACTAGCTGATAAGCTATATATTGACTATTAAGCTAGCTAGTTAGCTGATAAGCTAATTTATGAACAAATTATGTTTGACAAAAACTAACTTATAGGTATGTAAAATGACCAAAAAAAGTATCTTGATGTATAATAGTTAATATTAATAAGGGTATAACTGGAAAAATCTACAAAAAGCTTCCAAAATGCTACTCCAATTAACGTTTCAATAATCTAGTTTATGGTTCATCCAAATACGTACTAGCTTATTTTTACCAAACACAGTCTAAAACGATACTTTTTCAAATAAATAAAGTTTTGTTTGTGTTTATTAATTATTATACTATTTGTTAAAACTCAGGGGGCGCTTGGTTGGGGGTATTGCAGGACAAGAAATGGGAAGGATAATGAAAAGTGTTACTTGGTCTGATATTATATAATGGAATCATTCATGTAGATCCATTAATTTTCATTCCTGACCTAAGGAATGAAAATTTTATTTCTACTTGATTCTTTTTTCCATATGTCATTTCATCTTTTGATGTTAAATGAAACATTTTTTGTATTTTCAAAATGGAGGAAAATGTTTTTTTAATATAAAATAATTTTTCGTTGATTATAGTGGGTTAACCAAGCAGCATCTCATTTAAATATATTATAGTATGAAATTGTTTTCTATATTTTTTCCCCCAAAATTATATCTTGAAGCAATACTTATTATTTTATTTTATTTAGCTTACACTAATCATTACATTATGCATTGTTTTAGTAAAATTAATAATTAAATAATTACATTAGAACCTGTTACGGCACTCCAAATCCAACCCGCACCTTCTCTCCCACTTCTCATAATTTTTTATATTCCACTTTTGCCCTTCAATTTAACACCCCAAAATTAAACAAAAACATTCCCACTTTATCAAATTCCCACATCTGCATTTGGGTTTTTTTCCACTTCTTTTGATCTTTGCTCTTCTGTGATTCTTGATCTTTTTGCTTTTTCTTTTTCCATAAAAAAAGTTTGAAAAAAAATAATATTTCTTGAAGCATTTTGCTGCCACTCTGCCACTAAACCTCTCTTTGAATCAAAGATTTCTTGAAACTGAGGGTTGCTTCAATCTTTATAACTTCACCTACTGAGGTTTTTCCACTGATTTGGTTTCAGGGTTTTTAAAAAAGATTTAAAAGATTTGAACCCTCTTGGTTGTTCTTGAAATTATTTGAAAAAAAAAAAGATTCTTTACTTAACCATTATTCTCCAATTCTTGATTTTCTTTTTCTATGTTCTTTATGGGTTTTTGGGTGGTTTCTTGGAGATTTATGATTTGAGGTGTTCTTAGTGTTTTAGAGAGAGAAAGTAAGAGAGAGAGAGAGTTGCAGAGAAGATGAAGACTTTTGAAGTCTTGTTGATTGCTTTTGGACTCTTTATCATTACTAGTGATGCTGCTCAACCAATTGAAGGTATGAAAACTTTGTTTGATTTCTAGTTTTTGCACAGATCTTGAAAATTTTAGATCTTTTGAGGTTTTTATAATCTTGAATGGAGATAATCTTAGCAATGTAGATTCCATTTTTGTAGGAATTTAATTAGGGTAAGATCTTTATTTTGTGGGTTTATATGCAAATCACCCACATGATTTAAAGTTTTCTTGAATTCCGCAATTCATTTTCTTGAACAACCTTAACTACCAAATCAGTAAAATTATGACAATTTAAGGTTTTTATTATTTTAAATGATGATAATTTTAGCAATGTAGATTCCATTTTTGTTGAATTTTATTAGTGAAAGATCTTTATTTTGTGGGTTTGTATCCAAATCACCCAACTCAAGTAAGTTTCTTATTTTTTGCAGTTTGTTCTCTAACTACCAAATCATTAAAGTTGCGATAAATTGGGGTTTTTATATGCTTAAATTGAGAAATTTAGTTAGGGTAATAACTTTATTTTGTGGGTTTGTATCCAAATCATACAAGTTTTCTTGAACAACCATCAAAATCACCAAAATTATGACAATTTAAGGTTTTTATAATCTTAAAATGCTGATGATCTTAGCAACAGATTTCACTTTTGAAATTTGATTATGGAAAGATCTTTATTTGTGGGTTTGCATCCAAATCACTCAAAATCATACAAGTTTTCTTGGATTTTGTTATTCATTTTCTTGAACAACCTTAACTACCAAATCACTAAAATTATGACAAGTTGAGGTTTTTATAATCTTAAATGATGATAATTTTTGCAATGTAGATTCCACTTTTGAGAAATTTGATTAGGGAAAGATTTTAATTTTTTGGGTTTGTATCCAAATTACCCAAATTATACAACTTTTCTTGAATTCTGTTGTTCATTTTCTTGAACAACCTTACGTGTCAAATCACTAACATTATGACAATTATAGGTTTTTATAACCTTAAGTGATGATAATTTTAGCAATGTAGATACCATTTTAAGAAATTTGATTAGGGTAAGATCTTTATTTTGTGGGTTTGTATCCAAATCACCCAACTCAAGTAATTTTCTTGACTTTTTGCAGTTTATTCTAACTACCAAGTCACTAAAATTATGATAAATTGGGGTTTTTATAATCTTAAATGATATGATAATCTTAGCAATGTAGATTCCACTTTTGAGAAATTTGATTAGTGAAAGGTCTTCATTTTGTGGGTTTGTATCCAAATCACCAAAATCATACAAATCTTCTTTAATTTTGCAGTTCATTCTCTATCTATGTTCAAAGAAGGCATATTTGATGACCCATTATTGGTTTTATCAAGCTGGAATGCATTAGATTCAGATCCTTGTAAGTGGGTTGGTGTTTCATGTTCTGGAAATCAAGTGACCAAATTGTAAGCAATTATCTCTGACTTTTCTGTTCATTATTTTTACATTTTGAGCCCACTTTAAATGACCATTTGAGAGTGTAAATAAGTGCAGGTTGTCTTATTTGATAATATCTTTCCCATGAAAATGATTGAAGTTTGACTTGGTCTTTATGAAATTGTTTTGACTGTTGGTAGTTGGTATCCAGGGAAACTTATTGACAATGACAATTTTAGGCAATATTTTGACCAATTTTGATAACATGAAGAAATAGTTAGATGGACAACTAGGTAATTTTGCACCTAAGGGCTTGTTTGTTAGCAGCTTAATGAGCTTAAAGAGACTCATAGCTTATTCGGTTAGCTATACATGACTCTTTGGTAGTGGCTTAATAGTTTAGAAGGTGGCTTATTTGGTAAGCTTCAGGGAAGAGCTTTATGCTGAAAGCCAAGTTTTTTTTTTTCTGCGAAACTTGCCTATCCCAAATTAAAAACACGCTCCTTCCATCTAGGAAAAAACCCTCATAAAGGAGAACCTTCTCATTCTATATAGACGGATTAATTCTCACAGACACCTTTTATTCATATGGGACTTAATGGAAAACCAACCAAACAACTGACAGATAAAGGCTAGACCTTTGACTCATGGGATGGGACACCACTTCAAGGTTCGTCAAGGCCATGAGGGATTTTCTTGTTTGTTATCTTCAGGGTCACATGGGATTAGTTGTTTTGCGCGCAAGCTAGCCTGGACACCTACGGTCACCAAGAAAAGAAATCACCCATTATGTGCACACGGTCGTGAACCATAATCCCTTAATGATCCACTGATAGTGGGTTGTCACATAACTTAAAAACCTTGATTTTAGTTATTTGGACCAATTTGCTACGTGGAACCAAGGTGTTCCGGTATGACTATTTATGTGTATTAATTCAAAGACATTGACGCATTTTGTACCAAACGAGACTCTCAGGGTGCGTTTGGTATGCAGGACGGGACTGGACATGACAATACAAAAACTTGTTGTCCACTATTTCTCCATAGACAAAAAGAGCGTGTTTTTTTAATTGGGAGGGGCGGGTTTGAAAAAAAAAGTTTTCTACATAAAGCTCCCGTAGAAGCATACTGAATAAGCCATATCCTATATCATTAAGCCACTACCAAACAATCAAGTATAGTTGACCAATATGTTGCGAGTCCCATTAAGCTCATTAAGTTGCTAACAAACAAGCCCTTAAGTCAGTGTTTAACTGTTTATAGTATATAGTTAAGATATGCTATATGTAACGAAATTCATTAGGATTTTAAATCTTCTTCTACAGGAATATATCCGGCAAATCTATAACGGGATTCATTGCACGGGAGCTCTTTCAGCTTTCCTCCTTACAAGAATTGTATGTTTCCTTTTGACATCTCATTTTACGTTCAAGAACATAATAAAAATCGAAACTTTATCTAGAAATTGTTATTCTTGAAGGATTTTACATGGCAACAAACTCATTGGTTCGATACCAAAAGAAATCGGATTATTGAAGGACCTTAAAATTCTAGATTTGGGTATGAACCAAATATCCGGACCGATCCCTCATGAAATCGGGAATTTGGTTAGCATCGTTATAATGTAAGTCTAGTTCGACAATGGGAATTTATATTCTTTCAAACGGAAAGCGGATTTTCACAGTCTTTGTGTTGGTTCAGAAACCTGCAATCGAATGGATTGATTGGACAATTGCCTTCGGAGCTTGGGAATCTTAAGAACCTTCGAGAGCTTCGATTGGATAGAAATAAGTTGCGAGGATCCGTTCCTGGTGCCAATGCTTCGGATTTCGTTTCCAATATGCAAGGAATGTAAGTGGTTTACTCTTTCCATTGATCTATGTTGTTAATTGCGGTGCAACAGCCGTGCAAGAAGTTATCAATCATAAGCAAAATAGCAGTAAAAAAATTGCGGTTTTGATAATATTGGCGCAATTTAGCGCTATTTCACTGATATTTTGGTAAAATAACGGTCTGTAATACCTATATTCTCAGTTGGGCCTCTTTTGAATCTAATGCTTACATTTTTGTCATTTTATTTTGATTTGGGACATATTTTATTTTAATTAATGCATACAATATGTTAAGTTATGTATGCATACATAGGGTTGGGTTCCGGTAAGAAGTGTGAGAAATGGTTATTCACCGTTGGATGAGAAATGGAAGCATATTAGGATGAGATGCACCAAGATATGATGCATCAAGATGCACTGGATCAATTCTCTTCTAAAGCGCAATTCATGGGAGGGCATGAGATTAAAAGTGATCAGTGGTTCAGATCCACTTCTCACGCTTCTCACCGTTAACTCAACTTCTCACACGATCCTACGTCTATATATAAAATGCCAAGAAATACTATATGGACCACTATTTTTGGACCACTATAACACTGCGATAACCGCTATTTTGTATTTTGACTGATGTAACAACATAACCATCGATTTTGGGGGAATTAGGTTCCCCCAAAAAATTAGTTCAATGACCTTCATTTGACTTGCCCTCAGTTCAAAACATCATGCCCCTGGTTCAAAATGGTTTCCCCCGTAAAAACTTTGAAATGCACTAGAGGGTCATTTTAGTAAAACAAGCTTTTAGAGGTCATTGACCTAAATGGCTCGTAGTTTCCTTACCTTGGCTATGTTTTCTTGTACCTGCTTCTGTTTGTATGTTGTTGCCTACTCCTTACAAGCTTTGAAAAATATATTGTATTTGTTTTTCCGAGTAAATTACGTTTTTCACCCCCCGTGGTTTGTTAAAAATTGCAACTTTTGTTCTTATGGTTTTGAAATTTCGGTTTTCATCCCTGAGTCTAATTACTACTTTTAAGTATGACGGACTAAAATAGAAATGAACTTTAAACTATAGGACGAAGAAGTCAAGAAGGCAATAAAGTTTAATCATAAAGACGAAGATAGCAATGAGTTATAAACCATGGGGATGCAAACCGTAATTTCAAAACCACCGGGAAAGAAAAAGAAATTCTTAACAAACCACTGGGACGAAAAACATAATTTACTTCCCCCCCCCCTCTTTTAGGCTAACTTTTTCTGTTCCGCATGCTTTTCATAAGTCGAGGGTCTTCACTGAAAGTCTGAAACATGTGATATACCCCTTAGGGGAGAGGTCAGGTCTGCGTACATCTTACCCCCCGCCCCCGGGGCGGAATCCACTTCTGGGTGGGATATACTACCATTGCCCCCTGAGGGCGGAATCCTACTTCTTGGTGCAATATATTGAACTCATTTGGTTTCGTTTACTCTCTTCCCGCTTCTAGCCCACATGTTTGCTTTTGGTTTTCCTCATGCTATTGATTATGGATTCACTAACTATAGATCTAACAAATGTGTATGTGAAGTTTATAAGTAATAAGCTCACGATTTCTTCTATCTCGGGTCAACCACAAGTTTCTTGAGTGTTACTTTTCATTAGCCATTTCGATATAGATATATGATATATGATTTTGTTGGTTCAGGTATGCCTCGAATATGACAAGATTAGGTTTTTGTCGTTCGGCTTCCTTAAAAGTTGCGGATTTCTCGTACAACTTCCTTATTGGGAGCATACCTAAGTGCTTGGGGTACCTCCCGAGGTATATCTCTTCATTTCTTTTATGTATTCCGTTGCATGATATTTCTCGCTTGTTCGTTCTCAATTTTGTTTCTTTTATTCTTGTAGGACGAGCTTTCAGGGGAATTGTCTACCGTATAAAGATATCAAGCAACGAACTTCCGAACAATGCGGTATGTCTCTATGCTCTTTTTTGGTAACCCTGGGTAGAGTGGGCCTGGCCCAACTTAGGAACGGGGCTAGGACCGGTCCTACTTGCACTTTTCTGGAATGATCCCGGCCCGAGACCGATTATACGTAGGTGCGATATTTTAAAAAAAAGTTTTAAGTTTTTGTAAATTATATATCAAGTTTTTCAATATTTCTACAAGATTTTAAAGTTTTTTAACCAGAAACTTCAATTTTTTTCAAGTTTTTCATGATATTTTTTAAGTTTTTGAAAGAGTTCCAACACTAAATCTCAAAAATCGTAATTATAGAACCATCTATTACCTCTTTGTGTAAAAAGATTAAAAAAAAGTTTTTAAAGAGTATTTGAATGTCCCAATTAGAGATTTTAAGGTGTGTTTCAATAAGTAATTGTCCAAAAAAAAGGAAAATCTTCAAACAAGTTTTTTTATACGTTCAGAATTGATTTTCTGAAAAATCACTGTGGGCCAGTTTGGGCCCGGCCCGTAATCGGGTCCTAGGAACCGGTTACGATGCATGCAGACCGGCCCATGGGTTTTTGGCTGGGACGGGGACCGATTACAAAATGCAAATCTAGGACCAAGACCGATTTGGGCCCGGCCCGACCCAGGACCGGTTTTTGGCTATCTTGTACACACCTTGGCTAATCCCATGGGACCATGAAGACAAAAACCAACAAAATTTCTAGTAGCCCTGAAGAGGCTCGAATCGCTAGCTAGTTTCTATTTCATTAGTTGAATGAAAATTATTGTATTTGTTTTTAAAAACTAAAAGTGGCCGTGTTTTTTTATATGGGTAGGTGCGGCCCCACCGGCTAAATCCCATAAAGTCGGAGAGACGAAGCACCATCCGGCTACGGATGCGTACAACCAACCGGCTTCTGACTCAAAACCGTCATGGGTTCTAGCTCTAGAAGTGGTGACCGGAGTAATGGTCGGTTCACTCTTTCTCGTTGCCCTTTTCACAACGTTCCATAGATGCAAAAACAAACCGTCAATTATCATCCCGTGGAAGAAATCCGGAAGCGATAGGGACCATATGGCAATCTTTACAGGTGAGCATACACTTTTTCGAGCCAAAAATGTTTATTGTTTTATAAATTATAGAGTAAAATGGTTTTAGTCCCTATGGCTTGTTAAAAATTATGATTTTCGTCCCTATGGTTTGGTAATTGCCTTTTTCGTCCCTATGGTTTGCATTTTGTTGCTATTTTTGTCCCTAGGCACTAATTTTTTTATTTAAGTACAAGGGACCAAAATAGTAAAGAATTTTAAACCGTAAGGACCAAAACAACAATAAATTGTACATCAGAAGGACGAGAGTAGCAATGATTTACAAACTATAGGGATGAAAAGTGTAATCTCTAAACCGTAGGGGAGAAAATCAAAATTTCTAACAAACCATGGGGCCAAAAATCGTAATTTAGTTTAAATTATATAATCGAAATATAAAAATCATAAATCTTGAGTAAATAGATGAGTTAATCGATCTGGAATTCGAGCTCATCAACGGGCATTAAGCATGAGCTCGATTTTGAAAAAGTTAACCGAGCTCATAAGATTAAACTTTATAAATCAAGCCGTGTCATTCGAGCATACACTTTTTCGAGCCAAGCATATTTATTGGTTTACAAATTATATAATGAGTAAATTACGGTTTTCGTCCCTGTGGTTTGTTAAAAATTGCAATTTTCGTTTTTGTGGTTTTAAAAATTGCGGTTTTCATCCCTATGGTTTGTAATTAATTGCCATGTTCGTCCTAATGATTTACAACTTACTGCTGTTTCAGTCCTTGTGCTTTACTATTTTTTTTTACCATTTTGGTCCTTTGTACTAAAAGGTAGGAAATAGTCCAGGGACGAAAATGGCGATTTCTAAACACAGGGACGGAAGCAGAAATTTATAACAAACCACAGGGGCTAAAATTGTACTTAACTCTTATATGTTATATAATCAAAACATAAAAATCATCGAGCTTGAGTAAATAAATGAGTTAATCGATCTGGAATTCGAGCTCATAAACGGCCATCGAGCTCGCCTTTGAGAAAGTTAACTGAGCTCGATTCTAAGATTATTTTTTCAAGCCGAGCTTGAATAACCTGCTAGACTCAACTCGACTCTTTAGAATTACGCCCCTACTTACTCAATGCTTATAAGGGCATGAATCATGATTACAAAGTGATGTATGTATTCATTTTTGTCGGTAATTGTATGTAGATCCGAATATGCTAAAGGACGTGACGAGATACAATCGGCATGAACTTGAAGTAGCATGTGAAGATTTTAGCAACATTATCGGGTCCTCATCGGATAGTTTGGTTTATAAAGGCACCATGAAAGGTGGGCCCGAAATTGCGGTAATATCCCTTTGCATCAAAGAAGAGCATTGGAGTGGCTATCTTGAGCTCTATTATCAGAAAGAGGTAAACGAAATAATTCACGAGTCCCACATTAGCTAGACACTGTTCATTTCTTCGGTATGTATGTTGGAACCTCTTTCTCCCAAATGGGCAATGGCTCTTTTGGAGAGTAATCTCACATGGTATCAGAGCTGGGGTCTACCTAATTTAGGGGCTTGAGTGCTTGACGCACTCTTTTGCCTCTGTTTGAGGGGGCGTTTTTGTTTTTTCTATATAATAAATGTTAAGAGTAAATTATGTTTTTTGTCCTTGTGGTTGGTTGAAGATTTATATTTTCGTCTCTGTGGTTTTGAAATTTCGGTTTATGTCCCCAATGGGTTATAACTCATTAGTGTTTTCGTCCTTATGATTTAAACTTGATTGCTTTCTTCGTCCCTATGGTTTAAAGCTAATTTCTATTTTAGTCCCACGTACTTAAAAGTGGTAATTAGAATCAAGGGTGGAAATAGAAATAAATTGCAAATCATAGGGACGAAATTCGCAATTTTTAACAAACCACAAGGATGAAAAATATAATTTACTCTAAATTTTATTTTTTTATAAATATATATACATATCTACTTTTGATACCCAAAAAATTATAAATTTGAATTCCGACCCCCCATTATTGCGTGTTGGATCCCCACATTGGTTAGACACAGTTCCTTCCTCATCTCTATATGTCAGAACCTCGTTTTTCTCCTTAAGGGCTCTTTTGGAGACTAATCTGATGAGGTTTCATATATCTGGCATGGTATCAGAGCGGAGTCTACCACAAATTTAGGGATTTCCAACTCTTTAGCTTGTTCTTTTTTGCTTAAATTTTTCCAAATGATTTAGGTGGCGGATTTAGCAAGGCTAAATCATGAGAACACTGGGAAACTTTTGGGATATTGCATAGATGATACTCCATTTACAAGAATGTTGGTTTTTGAATATGCATCAAATGGGACGTTGTACGAGCACCTTCATTGTAAGTCCAAACCCTAAACTGGTTTTTGGATGTTGGTTTTTGAATATGCTCACGAGCCCGTATCAACTCAATGGCTAAAATCTTGTGCTTTTCTTTTACTTTAGATGAAGAAGGATGCCAACTAAGTTGGACAAGAAGAATGAAGATCGTTATAGGTATTGCAAAAGGTCTAAAGTATCTTCACACGGAAATCGAACCACCATTTACTATATCCGAGCTCAACTCTAGTGCGGTATATCTCACGGAAGACTTCTCACCTAAGGTATGCACTATTTGTTAATTTTCAGTTAGATTGATTATTTGGTAAAAGAACACTAAACAACTCATCAAGGGTAAAATGGTCATTTACCATTTCTGTTTTATCTTGTCCAATCTTGTTTGTCATGTTCTGTTTTGTCCTGTCTGGGTATCAAAAGCACCCTTTGGACCAAATGGGTTTTAAGAGATATTAACCCAAACTTTTCACAATCCGGGGTTTTCTAGAAAATAGCCAAATTACTCTTTGCGATAGAAGTCAGGTCTGCGTGTATCATATCTTCCCTGGACCCCACCCCGGGGTGGGATATATCGGTGTGGTTTAGTCTTTTTGGTTTATTGACTTGTGTTTTTTTTTTGGTTCCTATAGCTAGTGGATTTTGAAAGTTGGAAAACCATTCTTACAAGATCGGAAAACAACTCGCGATGTATTAGCAACGAGGGTGCTGTTTGCGTTATCCCGAGTTCGTTGGAAGGACGGCATTTAGACGTCCAGGGTAACATTTACGCTTTCGGTGTTCTTTTGTTGGAAATAATCAGCGGACGCCCGCCTCTCTGCAAAGACAAAGGATGCTTGGTGGATTGGGTAAGAACTAAAAACTCTCTTCTTGCATTTTTGTACTTTGTGCATAGAATGTTGTACCTGCTGTTGTTGAACCACAACTTGCAAAGATGGTAGATTTTGTACATTGTGCATTAAAAGTTGTACCTTTAAGCAAAAAAGAGATAACCCCATTTCAAAGACCATAAATTCTTTCATGTTCATCAAGTTAACCGTGGATTCTTGTCTGTCAACTTGTAAAGATAATAGATTTTGTACATTGTGCATAAAAAGTTGTACCTTTATGTTAAAAAAGATTCAACCCCATTTCAAAGTTCACAAATTCTTTCATGTTCATTAAATTCCAACTTGCAAATATGATAGAGTAGGTACATTGTGCATTAAAAGTGGTACCTCAGGAGAAAAAGAGAACCCCCAGTATAGAGAACCATAAATTTCTTGATGTTCTTTCAATTCAACTGAGGATACTTGACTGTCAACTAGCAAAGGTGATAGATTTTGTACATTGTGCATAAAAAGTTGTACCTTTAAGTAAAAAAGATCCAATCCAAGTTAAAAAAACCACAAAGTCTTTCATGTTTATCAAGTTAACTGTGAATCTTTTACTGTTAAGTTGCAAAGATGATAGATTTTGTACATTTGTGCATAAAAAGATTCAAACCCCACTTCAAATAACACAAATTCTTTTATGTTTATTAATGGGGAGTCTTTCAATTTGTTGACAGGCTAAAGATTATCTTGAAAAACCTGAAGAGATGGCTTCTGTTGTAGATCCTTCACTTAAACATTTCAGAGAGGAAGATCTCAAGGTGATATGTGAAGTGGTTTCGATTTGTATTCATTTAAGGCCTCGAGATCAAGTCTCGATGCAAGATTTGTGCTCAATTTTGGAAAGCAAAATCGACACTTCGGTGTCTTCGGAGCTCAAGGCGTCTTCTTTAGCTTGGGCGGAGCTTGCGCTTTCCTCTTGATCCGAGTGTCTAGAACCTAACAAATTGTAAATTAAAGATATATGTATACGTATGTGATATTGTCGATACCCGATTAAAGACTGTTGATTGATATCGTTCGATGAGTTTTATGTAAATTTTTGTCGTAATGTAAGAGTGTAGAGTGAGTTCCGTGATGACAAAACTCGGTGTCCTTGTATAACTTTTTTCGGTTTTTTTAGTTATGAAGTGGATGAAGAGTTTATGAAATTTTGTATTTATTGTTTGTTTAAAAAACCATCTTAGTTTATCTTCATATCTAGAGCTGTAAATGAATCCAACTTTTGACTAGAAAGGGTTTGGTGTTAATTGCTAAGTGCATTTTTTGAGGGGTTGTTTGGTTTAGACAGGGAAATGAAAGTGAGAAAGAAGATGAAAATTATAGTGGAATTTTCATCCCCAAACTTTAGTTTTACTGAAAATTTGGGATTGTGGAGGACATGTTGTATTATATAAAACCAAATAGTTTCTTTTATGTTTACATCTATAGAGCTATAAACGAACCCAACATTCAACGAATTGTCTAGGAATTGTTCGGTGTTAACTGCTAAGTTCATTTATTAATGGGGTTAAGTACATGGGGGTGTATCGAACTTGTCACGTTTTAGCATTGTATGTACCCAGCTAGCTTATTTTTGCCAAACACAGCGTTAATAACAAGTTTTGTTGCACATAATACTGCTTTTTAAAATACAATTCCTTAAAATCCCTTAATTACAACATCATGTCCAACTTCTACCAACAGTTTGGGTTCTCAACGTGCCACTCATCCTGATCTACCGGTTTAGGTTCCTTAGGTGCCGATTTTAGTTTTTAGGTACGTTCTTGATTTAGGGTTTTGTTCATAAAGTTTTTCTTCTGTCGATTCTTCAAATCATATTACTACTATAAAAAAGTGGTTGATTATCCACATTTTTTTAACAATAGCAATACACTTAAAAGTGTGAAAAACTATAATAAAGCGTAGATATATTTGGTGTTACAATTTTTTTATGAAATCTCTACATTTGAAAGTGTGAAAATTATAGTAAAAATCATGTTTATTAGTGTGGACATGTAACACCTCTTAACTCAAAAACACATTTTTAGCGAGAGTAACATCTATTCAGCGGAAGTTTGTCATACCATTCATCATTAAACCAAAATTTGTAATATAACATTAAAAGAAAGTATAAAATTCTTTTGCAACTCCAAATAACCAAAACATAAACCAAGTTTAAAAAAAACATAGTTAACTTCTACCAAAAGAAACAGTTTGAAAATCATAACCACGTATCCAAGATAACTACTTCAGTTACTGAACTGCTTGATCACCGGAGCCTCATGCAGGTGTCTTGCCTTTGTCCCTAGAGGACGTACCTGCCACTAAAAGAGTAAACAACAACGAGGTAAGCATAAAGCTTAGTGAGCACACACCTAAACCACTTACCATCATGCATACATAACCATACACACAAGGTAATCACATACATGCAACTTCATCCCCTTCCTTATGGCTCAAATACCATCAAGGAAGAATTATGACACTGGTACCAGGCCTCTGCCTTACATATCTTCCCTAGGGGTATAACTACCACCATAGGTACTATCATCCCTTTTACATGCCAAACACACATATAACCACACATGCATCATAATCACATACACATAACCATAGGTGATAAAGGTAGAGTACTCACCTGATAGCTGATTATGGTCACACACTTGCACGTAAAGAGTTCACAACGGGTCACCTATAACACGCACATGCATACACATATCAAAACATAGCCTAGAAATGGGTTTCTAACTTTATCCCGACTCTTAACCCAAAATGACATAGCCACGCTAGTCCAATTTCTACCAAACTTCATGATACCTCATATTCTAACATCCCTTAGGGGAGTATAACAAGAAAACTCCAAACGAACTCGATTGAAAAAAGTCCAAAATAGGAACAGTGGTATCGGCGGGTTGGCCGCGGGTTGCTACCCGCCTATAACCCGCGGTTACCCGCAGTTCGTACCCCAACCGCGGGTTGCGACCAAAACCGGGGGTTTTCATCCCCAAACTCCAATTTCGACATATCCAACCCAAAATCTAGTTCATACATAGTCCCAATTCGATTTCTAACTTTTATTAACATTAATTTACTCAAACAACTTGCAATCAATGATCCGATGATCATCCTTCCATAACCTATTCCCAAATAAACCCTAACCCGTGAACTTACATCATTAACGCAACAATTGGAAGGATAATAACGTACATTTGATGTTTCTAGCGAGACCAAAACGATTGCTTCCAATTTTCTCCAAGAATCGCTCTCACTCTCCTTCTCTTCTCTGGAAATCGATTATAGCAAACTGAAGGGAAGTTGAGGGCTTTTCTCCTTTATATACATGCTACATATCATATCACCTTCCACTTACAGAATTGACATATTGGTCCCTAAACTCCTATTAACAACATAACCAAGTTAACCAAATAGTTAACTCAACCCAAGACACAGTTAAATACTTAACTTTGAAGAAAAAAACGGAGCGTTACAGAACAAATTATCTAAATTTTCACATTTCCAAGTATGGAAAATTTGAAAAATAGTTCTAAGGTTACAAAAGTTCACGCTTTAAAGTGTGAACTTTTCTAATTACAAAAATTACACATTTAAAAGCGTGGACTTTTGTAATCAAACATACACATTTATAAATGTGGAGTTTTTTCTTTTTCTAACAATCTCTATATAAATGACATATTTTTTGTAGTGTACCCTTCCAAGGTAGATGTATCTGTCAACAAACAGTTTTTGCATACGCTCTCTTGAAAATGAGCATAACTTTCATGTTCCAAGTAAAAATGGTATCCATTACACATCAAGCTCAAAATAAGGAAACAAATATAAAAAGACTTTTACCCAGAAATTATATGAACACAGTCATACTGTAATTAATAATCAAACAAAAAAGGCCTTGACCTTCTAGAATTGTTAAAACATGTTTAAAATCTACTATTCCAATCAGTGATATAGATGGTTGAGGTCTAGGATGTGGTATACGATTCGGATGAAAACCTAAGAACCCAGACGACATCATGTTCCAACAACGCTTCGACCAACGGAGTAGAAGAAAAAGACGATAGAGAGAACTCCCAGGTAGCAGACGGTGAGCCACGAGGCATTAAAATGTCGTCAAAACTTATTTGTGCTTCTTATAGTTATCATTCTTATGGGTGAGGGTGACGACTTGTTCTTGTGCACATAATTAGAGACATGTGTTGAGAAGGAATTGTAATTGTACTAGGAATTGTGAATAGTGGGAGATTAACAACTTTAATAGTTTTTTTAGAGAGAAAGCTCGACGCGATGCCTAAGAACATGATCTAATAGATCGTTGTATCGAGTAGTTGGATCATAGTCTCTTACCAGCAATATTATAAAAAAAGAATGAAAACAGAGCAGATTACAAGAGTTCCAACCAAAGCGCAAAGCGCTTAGAAACAAAAAAACCAATGAGCCAACAACCAAAGACATGGTTAAAGCCAACGACAGGTACCACAAGGAGAACAAGACCACGTGCCAAAGCAGGCCCAACCTAACCAAGGGCCACACCACTTCACCCAGCATCAGATGGCATCCGTTTTTTTCTTCCAAGCAACTCGCATGAGCACAACCTCTTTTATCACCTTGACCACTTGATCCACCGTTCTTTGACGCTTCTGGAAAATATGGTAGTTCCTCTCTTGCCATATAATATACACAGCAGCCGCTAGAGTTAGTCGTTGAAGTAAGCTACGAGGGAGACCATTTAACATGTTGACCATAATAGCATCCCAAGACTCCGAGAACCCATGCAAATTCGTCTCACATTTCAAAGCATGCCAAACCTGTAAGGGAAAATTGCAAGTGAAAAACAGGTGATTATGCGTGTCTGGGCATAATCCACAAAAGGAACAACGTTGATCGGGAGGGTCATGATTCCAAGATAGGATACGGTCTTGAGTCGGCAATCTTCTATGACAAGCTTGCCATAAACACGTCGCATGCTTCGGGATCGTACCACTAAACCATACAACCTTATGCCAACCTACCTCCGGATGATTCCCGTAAAGGTCATTCCACATATTACTTGTCGAATAGACATCCAAATCGCCACGAGTACCTGCCAAACAACTTTATCCCTGGTATTACCAAGTGAGGGTATAGTCATCAAGGCCAACTCAGGGAGAAGAGTCATCCAGTCCTGCGGCCATGAGTCACCAATAAAAGTCACTAGATCCCGAACATTAGAGTCGCGGTCAAGGCCATCTTGACTTAGGTGCCGATAGGAAATATGTGCCGAGAGAGGACCACACGACAACCAACTATCCTCCCAATCATGGATGGACGTCCCATCTCCCACAATAGCACTTATAAAGGGCCTAAGTTGTTGTCTTAACTCAACTACTTTCCTAAAGGTCCAAGACCAGAAGTAACGAGTCTGAATCGTCCATACATAAGCACGGCGAATGTAGTTACGATACACCCAATTCACCCATAAGGACTGTCTGCGGCTTGAAATATCCCAAATTTGTTTAGCTAATAACACCCTATTCCAAGCAGCAAGACGTTTGAACCCTAAACCACCATGCATTTTATTTTTACAAAGAACATCCCATGCAATACGACATTTACCATATGACCGTTGTCCATTTGCTCAAAAGAAGTCTCGGAATAAAGTTTCTAGTTCATGAATAACACCGGTCGGGATTATACAAACTGACATCCAAAACAATTGTAAAGATTGCAGAACTGAGATAATCAATTGCCTCCTTCCTCCAAAAGAGAGAAATTTGCATTTCCAATTATGAATACGGTGTTGAACTTGCTGAATCAGAGGCGCAAAATCAATAACATTAAGTCGAGTAGGGGACAGTGGCACTCCTAGATAACGAATAGGAAAGGTACCTGGCGAAAATGGGAGAATTGCCAAAATAGCAGTTCTCATATCCATTGGAACATTACCAAAAAAGACTTCACTTTTGGAGAGATTCGGTCTCAAACCCGAACAATTACCAAACAAATCCAAAGCGCGCTTTAGAACCTCCACCTAATGAACATCCCCTCTAGTAAATACAAAGAGATCAGTACCTCTTAAATTTCAATGGTAACTACTATCCGTGCTTACATATAGTGCGTATATATAGGGGTCGTATCCGTTACAAACCACGTAATACTAACAAACTATACAAACCAATCATGGTCATTCATCTAGTCTAACAAATATTTGATTTCATTTGTTTCCTAACTTAAAGTCATAATCATAATTAATGAATATTATCACCTTCTATATATATATATTTGTTTAGTTAATGAACCATGATAATTATCCATAAATGTCGCTATTATTTCCTAACATAATGTTTTGTAATCATATATATANTAGGTTCAAATGAGAAGTGCTAAAAAAATGAGAACTAGAGAAGTGATCTCAACCACTCATCCGTTCAATAAAGACGGCTTTGACCGTGGTCCACCCTTTAATAATCTCTACCCTCCCATGAATCGCGTCAATCCTCC
>LUCG01082215.1:0-12364 GCA_001633085.1 Carthamus tinctorius | reverse complement strand
AAAATGCTGTGAAGGTTTCGTTTTTTTACCTTTTTTGGATTTTTTTTCTTCAATAGTGTTTTTAGTATGTTTTTACAANTTTTTTACCTTCACAAATGTTTTGATGTGAAGTTTCATGTAAAATATGTTAGTCTCACCGGTCTTACGAAAACAACTTGGTCTCACGTAAACGTAACCCCATTTTTAATGCAGTTTTCCTAAATCTATTGTACCTTTTTATACAAAAAGTTATATTTTTTTTACTTTACATGTTGTTTTTGGAAAGTCAACAAATAAAATAGGCCAAGACAACCAAAAACAGTTCAAAGAGGGTCCGAGGCAACTTGCTAGTACCTTTATATATTTTCTTGAACGACACATCAATTTTTATTAACAAAACGAAGAATATAATACACTGGAATCTGACCAAAAACTAGGCCAAGCAGCGGCCAACAAAAGGACTAACTCGAAAGTGAACCCGCAAAACTCAAACTAAACTGTGGTCATCTAAACAACTGACCATATTGGCAATTTATTAGACGTAAATTACCACACAACAGCAAATAGGCAAGTTGGTACAAACCCAACCAAAACATTCCAGAAAAACAGATTTACAGCATCGAACTGTGCAGCAAAAAAACCCAAAACCAGAAAAAAAGCTCCAAACTTATGCCTAAACGAGATGTTGTCATGACATTGTCAAAGCCGAAATCCTAAGTTGAGTAAAGATAGTTGTCGTAGTTGTGATTGGCAATACCACATCACAACTTCGACAATCAAAACGAAACTACAGAAACTTCGATCTCGTGCAGCTGAAAGCCTTAAAAAATCGTTGTTTCCTTCATTCCGGCCACCCAATCTGTCTACCGCCGACTATTAATACTCGAGAATTTCGAACCTATCGATGTCGATGTTGATTTTAGTCGTCCTTTGTGTAGCCAATCAGACTTGTTGTTTACTGGACGCGAGCCTACCATAGTGTAACGACGAGACTGGACCTAGAGTGCGCTGGTTAAACACAGTCGTGGTGCATCGCTCCCTTTACCTGAACTTGCAGCGGACCAGCTAGCTATGTCGCTCCATGATAGAGAGTCTGATGTGTTACATAGCGAACCAAACGCACTCGCGACTGCCGTGAAAGAAAGAAAGACTCTAGCCGTTGTCCCCCTCTACCGAGCCAGAAAGCCAAGAAAACCAATTTATATGTAGATGTTTGGGTTGTCTGCTCAGCCATCCGAATGTGATCCTTTGCCATTCGAAAACAAGTTGTTAATACGACTTTTTGTCTCCCTTAAAGATCATCCTATTCTTATGGTTCCATATTAAATACATAAAGGATCATCTTAATCTCACCCACAACGATGACCCTTTTGAAGTACAACCTCCACATCCTCTTGAATTAATTGATATATAGATGAGATACCCCTTTCAAACGCCACCATCCCCCTACGTGACCCTGTAACGACCCATATTTCAATAAATCCTTCAATTCTTATTAAGGATATAAATTCGACCAAAACGATCACCACAATGTCAAGTGGGTAAATCCGACAAATATGTTAACGTACACATAAAGTGCAACTAACAACTGAGAGTTCTAATAAAAGTATAACAGCTAAACTAGTAACTCGCTCGGGTCTATATTTGCCAATCCGAATAGCACCTCAAATCTTTCTTTTCCCTTTTGAAGACCCGGCTATAAAACCCTTTCCTGAAAATGGTTTTAAAACATTTGAAAAAGCGAGAGTTAGACCGTAAGGTCTAGTGAATTCCCTACATTTCAATGAAATCATCAACCAAACCAAATCCACCCGTACGGGCCCAATAACACACCAAAACAACAAGGACCAAGATGGAGCACAGAGGCCTAAACATGTCGGGGACTAAGCAGACTCCCCATATGACAATTACCCACGTATATGAAACGGATTCAAGACACGCCCAAAAGATCATGTAGGGACCAAGTTCATGCATCCCATAGTATTAATACCCACCTCTGTACAACCAACTCACGCCCATCATATAATCAATCACATTAATCATGTATCGCATTTCATATAGATACAGTGAAATGAAAGCATTTATAAATACAATAAGCACGCATGCATTCAATTCGGGTTCAAACATCAAGCGAAAGCATTAAACCATCTTCAGCACATTATAAATATTTATAAACATTTTATAGTTGGAGTAAAGGCGCAAGGGAACTCACCTTGTTAGGTTAAGTTAAACCTATTTTTCATCTAATTTGCGTAGTTTCCTTATTACCTAGATAAATCATTCGTAACCATTAAATCAGTTAAAGAACTCTAAACAATATATTTAAATAACCCTTTAACTTTTCCATCCCACTAAGAATCATCCAAAATGGATTTAAAACCAATTTTATACAAAATGTTGAAAACGTATTAATAAATCTCATCATAGCATTGGGCTGTGCTACTAGACTCAATTTTTGACCTACTTACAGTCCTAATCAGCTCTTCCTCAAAACATAAAGTTTGTAGAGGACATCGATACGGTTTCAGGGACATATTACACACCCCAAACCGATATACGAGCGATTTATTACGATTTTTACAAGATCTGGACAGCAATTAAAATAAACCCAAAAATCTCAAATCATACCCTATCATTATGAAATCAAAATCCAACAAAACTTATGGATTAAACACCAATTCTACAATGCATTTTATTCAAAATCATCCATAATGGGGGGTTTTCACCAAACCATCCATACACAACCCAAATCCTAAATTAATTGCATCAAATCCCACTAAATTAACAATAGATAAGATGTAATAAACCCTTGATTTCATTCTAATCATTATCCAACAAAACCCAATTAAATAAAAGATCCTAAATGACCAAATATTAACAAAGAACTTGAAGAACTCCATTAATGGAGGCTTGGAACACAAGGATTAGATTCATACCTTCCAAAATGCTTCCTATGATTCAAGATGCTCCAATGTATGTTTCTTCTTCAATCCACCCTCCTTTTCCTTTTCCAATGTTTCTCCCAAAATCTTTTCACACCCACCCACCTTTGCCTTGATTTCTCTCAAAACACACACTACACCTTTTTCACTTTCCTTTGAAACGAGGATAAGAAGCCCTAGTTCATATATATACACGGGCCCTAAAAGCCTAACTCAAATAATCTAAGCCTTGAGATTAAAAGCCCAAATTTCATGTTACCAATCACTTAAGTTTAACTATCGTAACTCCAAAAATTACGGTTATTACAACACCCCCCTTAATAGAATTACGTCCCAAGAATTCCATTAACGAACAAAGAAGGTTTTTAGATTCCATCCTCCGACCACAACTCTTACGTTGCCTATTGACCTCAATGAAGATCCTATCCACCTCTACTTGTCTGTATTCGATGCTTCTCGATGGATAGCTGTTATCGATTCCTCAAATAGTATTTCAAACAGCAAATTGTATACCATCGAACTATTATACTATCACTACAGTCTTATGTCGAATAACGCACCACTTATCCCAACATTTCGCCCTTTACTGGTTGTAACTCGCGCAGATAAGACGTTCTGCAAACTATACTATTATCCCCTCCGGTCGACTTGAACATCACCACAAACTTGCAGTTATGGGTTTCTTCATCTTAGTGTCATTTATTTCGTCCTAGTATATGCTTAACGCGAAAGGCAAACCATCTTTCTAAATCACTTTAATCCTACCTTAATAATACCATCTAATTCCTACGCAGTATTCATACGTCTCTTCAAGTGTCACCACCTTTAAATAATACGAAACTATTAGAAGAAACTTCTGTTAGCCCAATCCGAGTCAACTACTTTTGAGGCAATATCACGCTTTAATTGATTATCAAGATCAAGTGATCGACCTGCACAACTATTCCAATTTGTTTCACACAGAGAGCCAAACTCACCTAGAGCAACAACTCTAACAGTACAATGTCTAATCCCAAGGGTCTTTCAATCTAAGTACTACATTCGACCGCCATACCTGTTTCCTTCACGAAAACGTGTAGTATGCTTCACAGTGACCCTACTATTTATACAAGACACCCTAAAATGGCCCTAACCAAACATATTTCACAATCAATCGCGAGGTGTACATAGTGGTCAACCCTACACCCGGGGCCCCTAGTAGATCCCCTGAATGTGCAAGAAACGACACAAAGCATAATTTCATAATCCAATCCAAGGAACCCCCCTATGTTCCAAGGATCCTGCATGACCACGATGCAACCTCTCTTTCGCTTACAAGAGGCTCTACCCAAATATCATACCATGAAAAATGTAAAGCAATTTCCAAACTAGTTAAGCATACAATTTAGGTGGAGTACCATCATTAGAAATCGACACAACATTTAATAATATTTCTTTATACTCAAGGAACACCGCAATAATCCCAATTAGCTTTGAATCTACAACATAATGCATCCAAGAATAAACCCGGTAATCCCCTTGATACCCACAAGATTAGAATAAACCTGCTCAAACACTCAACTCATTCTAAAAGCACACGAGCTACTCCTTCAAGTAGCCACCAACTACTATTCAAAATTGTCACTCTCCAACGCATTTCGGTAACCCTCCTTGCCACTCAGTAACTTGTCCAAAACTTCCAAACCAGACTCTCATTTATGTTTATCCGATGCCAACAACAAAAGTCTACCACTTAATCTCTAAGAAGTTCATTCGTATCCCAATGAATTACATTTCTACCTTGATATAGCCTGTCATTAACCCGACAACACAACTTCGTACATCATCATCACACCGAAGCTAAATCCCTACGACCTAGCGAGTTCTTAGCCTTCATGCATGACGACACAATGAATTAAATCGTTTCACACTTTCAAGAATTTACACAACAAGTATAACGCGATGAAATAAGTTTGGGTAAACATGACATAACATCATGATAATCGGATACTCACGCACAACGGTCTCTAGGATCGCTCACGCACAACTCTAGGCTACAACACCACGCTTCCCGACTAAGAGGGAATGACGACGATGCCAACCAGTATTTGATAAACTTTTATTAGACTTAAGGTGTTAGAAGAACCCCTTACTCAGAGTGATTCTATCTATTCTCGCACACAATGGTAAGGCAACAACACGCCCACACCAATGTCATCTATAAACTTTTGCAACCAATTGCCACCATGATTTTCGTCGTAAAAATTAACAAATAACATATAAAGTGCAACAAATTATCAACCGCTTGCACAAAATTTCTTGAAGTAAAGAAAACAAATTTGTCTTTTCTTTCAAAACATGTTTCCAAAAGGTTAACTAGGGACCAAGTCCATCCTTAGCAATTTATCTAAGGGACCAAATGCATCCCTTAGCACTCACCGAAGTCTTACAGTCGGTGCTTTAACATTGCATCACGATTCAATTTCTCACATTTATGATATTCCGGTTACTAGCTATATAGCACAACTGATTTTTACCTCGTACAAAGTCTAGCTTGATCGCGTTGACTAACGACTCACATAGCAAAAGGTCAAACCTAGAGCTTCGTCTGGAATTAAAGTGCTCAAGATCACAATCTAAACGTCATAACATACTCCTCACAAGGACTCACCGAAACTAGACATCATCAAAACCAACTATTCTTCCCAAACAGGTCCAACGGTTCCTATGTACCAAGGATGATTCGCTCTCTACACAATATCTTTCAAACAATGTATACACGCTCAATCACAAAACTAACTCATACCACACACTGAGACCATTGCAGTTATCGTTAAGCTACGATTTCACTATCCACAATTACCTCACCACTTGCTCAACACAAGTAATCACGTAGTCTCATTTCATATATGTGAACACACTACGACGAACTACGTACTGGATGTAATGCCTATTAAGATGATTAAATCTCGATGTTCAAACTATCCTTCATAACACACCAAAAAAACCAACTTAGTCAGTACATGATTAAATCTCACTTTCTACTATTACAACACTACTAACCGTAACTACATAAATGAGTTTGTATTTTTCCTTCCAAAACATACTTCCATGAGCCAACTCAATTTCAAAACTAGAAAGTTCAACGTCACTCGAATGCGTACTTACATTAAACAAGATGGAATTAAGTGGACTGCTTTAAAGGACACAACACCCGGAGTTTATTATTTACGTAGAGGCTAACATCTCTATCACGATCAACCGTTTCACTTGCAACACCCTATTTTCGCTCTAAAAACCGAGTTCTCACATTTGTAACCACCTTTGGTATCAGTGCTTCCAATACTCTTATTTATCTAACCGTCCAATTACAAACTCAATCTAGAAAAAGAAGTTGACTGCACATTAGCACCTTATGCTCTTGAATTTTACCCACAGTTAGAAAACAAATTAGTTGATAACATCCAAATGAAAGTTGTAGCTTGACTTCTTATGTTTCTACGAAAATTGGAATCACGTAAAACGGAGCTATGAGTAGGTCGGAATAGCCCTTACAAAATCAGCACGCAGATTTGTCTAATCTGGGAGCTGACTTAAAAACTCAGTATTTCGACACATTTAAACTCAAAATTAGGACACCCACTCCTCATAACAGCTCTAGAGAATGTTCTAGGCTTTCCAACGGTATATCGAACACCTCAATTGGACCAACGCTTGATTTTCTATGAATTTTTAAATAATGGGACATCGACATTAAAACTACGATTCTCTCAAGCATTTCATCAAACACTTGGTGTGCATCCTAGCTTTAAAACTCAAAAATGTTTTTTTAAAGGTATCAATTTGGTAACACCAACCATACCCATCACTAAATATACACCATATAGGTTCAAACAAAAGCTTCCAAGATCCCAATGTACTATCTTTCCGTATACTAATTAATTGATGCAACAATTTTTGGAAATAGAGACTCGATAGAAACTGGAAACATACTCTTACAATTTATGCCTCCATATGGTACCCAAGAAAGTTTTATCTCTAGCTAGATTACTAACATTTAGAACCAATCCCAAAGGTAAAAATTAAGCACACTCATGGTAAACAGTCAATCTAAGTAAACCGCCCCAACCACAAGGGTATATCAAGCTCACACCCACGTACTAGGAAATCCATAGTTACACTGGCCAGGTGTAGCTAGAAACCCTTCGCACATGATTATCCTTGTACCCTATCATTCCTTCCTATCAAGTTAGATCTTAGGTCCCCTAACTCTCTATTGTGACTCCTTTTCCTAACGGTTTAAGATTAGGCTCATCCGGTCAACTAATTCCCTTAAACCAAGGCTCTGATACCATTTGTAACGACCCACATTTCAATAAATCCTTCAATTCTTATTAAGGATAAAAATTCGACCAAAACGGTCACCACAATGTCAAGTGGGTAAATCCGACAAATATGTTAACGTAAACATAAAGTGCAACTAACAACTAAGAGTTCTAATAAAACTATAACAGCTAAACCAGTAACTCAGGTCTCTATTCGCCAATCCGAATCGCACCTCAAATCTTCTCTTTTCCCTTTTGAAGACCCGGCTATAAAACCCTTTCCTGAAAATGGTTTTAAAACATTTGAAAAAACGAGGGTTAGACCGTAAGGTCTAGTGAATTCCCTACATTTCAATGATATCATCAAACAAATCAAATCCACCCGCACGGGCCCAATAACACACCAAAACAACAAGGATCGAGATTGAGCATAGAGGATTAAACATGTCGGGGTCCAAGCAGACTCCCCATATGACAATTACCCACGTGTATGAAACAGATTCAAGACATGCCCAAAAGATCATGTAGGGACCAAGTCCATGCATCCCATATAATTTAACTAAGGGACCAAGTCCATGCATCCCATAGTATTAATACCCACCTATGTACAACCAACTCACGTCCATCATATAATCAATCACATTAACCATGTATCGCATTTCATATCAATATAGTGAAATGAAAGCATTTAAATATAAATACAATAAGCATGCATGCGTTCAATTCGGGTTCAAACATCATGCGAAAGCATTAAACCATCTTCAGCGCATTAAAAACATTTATAAACATTTTATAGTTGGAGTAAAGGCGTAAGGAAAATTACCTCGTTAGGTTAAGTTAAACCTATTTTTCATCCAATTTGCGTAGTTTCCTTATTACCTAGATAAATCATTCGTAACCATTAAATCATTTAAAGAACTCTAAACAAAATATTTAAACGACCCTTTAACTTTTTCAAGCCACTAAGAATCATCCAAAACGGATTTAAAACCAATTTTATACAAATTTTTGAAAACGTATTAATAAATCCCGTCATAGCATTAAGTTGTGCTACTAGACTCAATTTTTGACCTACTTACAGTTCGAATCAGCTCTTCCTCAAAACATGTAGTTTGTAGAGGACATCGATACGGTTCCAGGGACATATTTCACGCCCCAAACTGATATACGAGCGATTTATTACGATTTTTACAAGATCTGGACAGTAATTAAAAGAAACCCAAAAATCCCAAATCATACCCTATCATTATGAAATCAAAACCCAACAAAACTTGTGGATTAAACACCAATTCTACAATGCATTTTATCCAAAATCATCCATAATGGGGGTTTTCACCAAACCATCCATACATAACCCAAATCCTAAATTAATGGCATCAAATCCCACTAAATTAACAATAGATAAGATGTAATAAACCCTTGGTTTCATTCTAATCATTATCCAACAAAACCCAATTAAATAAAAGAGCCTAAATGACCAAATCTTAACAAAGAACTTGAAGAACTCCATTAATGGAGGCTTGGAACACAAGGATTAGATTCATACCTTCCAAAATGCTTCCTATGATTCAAGATGCTCCAATTGTATGTTTCTTCTTCAATCCACCCTCCTTCCCATTGTTTCTCCCAAAATCTTTTCACACCCACCCACCTTTGCCTTGATTTCTCTCAAAACACACACTACACCTTTTCACTTTCCTTTGAAATGAGGATAAGAAGCCTTAGTTTATATATTTACACGGGCCCTAAAAGCCTAACTCAAATAATCTAAGCCTTGAGATTAAAAACCCAAATTTCATGTTACCAATCACTTAAGTTTAACTATTGGTAACTCCAAAAATTACGGTTATTACATACCCCATATTTCTTTCACTTCTACATAATTCACTAACGCGTGATCGATACTCTTGATACCCTCCCCACACGGTGGACACAAAATTAAGTCCAAATCAAGTCCCAACTCATTTAGGTTCGATCGAGTAAGGATCGGCCTAATTTTGTTCTCCATAAGAAAATATTCACTTTCTTAGGAACAATCGAGCTCCACACCATCTCCCCCACCCTTGAAAGTCCTCCTCCACGACTCTCCTCTATCTTATCGCGAAGCTTTTTCATGGAAAAACCATTCTCCCTATCGAGGTCCCATTCCTACATATCCCTCCTCCCTCTCGACGGTTCCCAACCTTCTAATATACTAATAAGCTCATCTAACTCCCCCTTCTCTCTACCTTTCAGAACCCTTCTCCAATTCCAATTTCACTCCCACTTGTTTTTTACCCAACCCTCATATCTGCTATTTTCGCATCAAAACCTAAATCCAACCGACTAACCTTATGGAAAATATTACCTAGTGGTCTATCGTCTACCCATTTGTCGGTCCAAAAGCGTGTATCTACTCCTTTTCCACTACCCTCTTGTAGGATCCCGTAAAGTTGACCCATTCCTTGTCCAACACTTTACCTAAACTGATGATGTTATGCTAAATAGACCCCCCCGGTTGCCCGACCCCCCCTCCATCAATCCCCACCCCCTCCGGGTCGANTTTATGACTTTTACCCACAAAGTGTCGTCCTCCGTACGAAAGCACCACCATTTGCCTAACAAAACTCGAATCGTCACTTTAATCCTACCTATATTCAGTCCTCCACTATCGAAGGACCCAAGAGTTCTCTCCCAATTAACCCAAGCCAAAGTGCTTTTACAACTCCCCCCAACAAAAAAAAGAACCTACTACGTAATTTCTCTAGCTCGTTAACCACTCCACTCGGGGCTCGAAACAAAGATAGGAAACACAAAGGTATGCTACCAATTACCGATTTCACAAGAGTTAAACGTCCCTAAAATGAGACAATTTTTGTTTTTCACGACACTAATTAAGATTTTACCTTTTCTATTACCGACTTCCAACTAGCTATCTTCCGCATCGACGTACAGACTGGTAGATCGAGGTATGTGAAAGGGAGTGATCCCCGTTCACATCTAACCTCCCTCGCCCATTTTTGAACCTCCATTTCATTTGAACCCAACCCAAAAATTTTGTTTTTCCTCAAATTTATCTTTAAACCCGAAATTTTATGAAAACAATTGAGGATTTTAATCAAGTTATTGATATTCACCAAACTCCACTTCCTAAAAAAAATCATCGTCCGCATATTGTAGGTGCGAGATCATTAGTCTACTTTGCTTAATTTTTATTCCTTCGTACAAACCTTATCCACTGCTTCCTTCATCAACAAATTCAGATTTTTTGCAACTACCACAAATCTTCTTTAATGTTACTCCAAAACTTCCTTACAAAGCTAAAAGTAAAACCATCTGGCCCGGGGGATTTGTTACTCCCACACCCATTGACTGTGTTCCGAACCTCATCTTCCTCAAAGGGCCTTTCTAAAAAAGCAACATCCTCTTATGTTAGCCGTTTAGTTTTATGACTACTAAAGCTCGGACCTTCGGATTTGGGACATGAGAATTTGTTGTTAAAGAAGTCAAATATGCATGACTTAACTTGAACCGGATCTTCCTCCCACTCCTCATTAACTTTCAAACCTCTGATTACGTTTCTCCTTTCTCTATACTTGATCGTTGCATGAAAAAGTTTAGGGTGCGTTTAGTTATGAAAAATTTTCCAGTTTTCCAGAAAATTTTTCCTAGAAAAATGAAAATTTAGAAAACGCGTTTGGTTCATTTAGTTTTCAAAAGTTTTCCAAGAAGATGAAATTTTCCTGTTTTCTAACTTCTATGTAAATTATAAAAATGATTTTAGTACTTTTTCAAAATTTTCTAAATGCGTTTTCTGATTTTCTAAAATGGAAAATGAAAACTCCACCATTTCAACCAAACACATTTTCTAAAAATTTCATCGAAAACTGGAAAAAATAAAAGCTCAACTCCATTTTCTAAAAACGTTTTCTCGAAAAATGAAAATAGTTTTTCATTTTCCAAATGCACCCTTAGTATTTCGTGTCCTTCAATGATCCATATCAGTTATAATTTGAGATTATGGTTATATATGGTTTAATAAGTTGTAGTCTATAATTAATAATCAAATATTTACAACCTTATCTAACAGGATCTTTTCTATAGGCTCGTACCTCTATATTCTTAATTCCTAAGAAGACAAAAAAAAAATCAAATATGTAAATATATTTTAATAAGAACAAGATAACAAACATATTAGCTAAAATTAATATCATGAAATAATCATTAATAAATTAATATATATAAATTCGTAGTGAAACTTATCATAGTTTTTTATTTGTATATTTTGTTCTAAATGAATTATATCTATATGTATATAACATCAACATGTTATAGACAAATTTACATTTTAGTCTAGTCCTTCACTCCTTCTAAAAGTAACTCATTTTTAGTAATTGATAAAAGATATTGTATAGTAACTCACAATTATCCAAAGATGCTACCTGTTTAAAGTTACAAAAATAAAAATAAAAAATTATATGAAATGAAAGAATTATGTATAGCCAGCCATATATTCATGCCCAGACCATAAAAATTGACTTTTAACCAAAAGAACATTCATGAGATGGGACATATGTCCAATATCTTGTTGTCTTGATGATATAATCATTATGGTATTTTATGTTTTTAAAATTCAAATATCACATTAAATAGTTGTATTATATATAGAGATGTATGAAAAAGCTCAAACTCGAAGTCTGGTTTAGGCTCAGGCCGAAAAATATAGGGCATCGTAAGGCTGATCCTATGCCTAACGTTAAAAACCCCATTAGACCAACCTTTTTTTATAGATAACTATGGGTTTATGGGCCAGCTTACGCACATCGACTGATGCCCATGGTGACCATGAATGGTCTAAAGTCATCGTGTGTAAAAAAAATCCACAATGTAAAAAAGAAACTGTGACCTTATGAAAATAACAATGATCACATAGAACTAAACGTACAAGGAAGAAAGACAGGGATTGGGAACCATAAAAAACAAATAAGTTAACGAATAAAGTTGTATCTTATATTTTTTAGTAATTGGTATTTAACAAAAAAAGGACAGATAAAAGACTTATTTATGGAAATGTTTGAGACCCGCACGTCATTTTAACACAAGAAGTCTTCTTTGTATTTCATAAGATAGAAAATCCCTTTACGAAACTTTAAACCAAGT
>LUCG01082081.1:0-12687 GCA_001633085.1 Carthamus tinctorius | reverse complement strand
TTGTAAGGTAAATTGATCCGGTAAGTACTTACCGGGTAAGCATCAAGTAAACGGCCCCTTAATGAGTTCACGTAGTTTTATCTTTACTATAAAAATGGTAAAATTGAGAAAAAAAGTTAAGTTTCACAAATGAAATGTATTTAATATAAACCCAACATGCTTTCCAAAAACCACCGTTTTCATGATGAAAACTTTAATCAAAATACTCATTTATCATAAGACCAAATCCCAAACTCAATCATTACATGAATAAGGTTAATGTTCCAATACCCAAAATATGGACAAAATTCTATTACACAAAACGCCCAAAGATCTTAGGTAAGTTGCAATACCAAAAACAACATAAATATGGACAACACAAAATCCAAAAATAACATCTCTCAGTGAAGGATCCATTTCCATCAAGTGGTAGAACACTAAGTAAGCCGCATCAAGATGTTGACGAGTAAATCACCCCATCATATTAGCCTTGGTAACACTCTTATTGGGACTAAAATAAGAACGTCAAAACTTCTTACTTAGTCAGTCCTCAAGTTACAAGATACGAACATTAAAATTCCTCGCTTGCCTAAAATCAAAGGTTATTAATTGAGAACATAAAAAAATCTTTATCCCAAACCAAAGATTATGAAGAAGAGAACCTCAAAACTTCTTTCTTATCACAATGTCCAAAGGGCCCAAACTGAGAACATCATGACTCATCACTTGACTAAACCTTATGGCTTTAAAATGAGAACATCAAAATTCCTCGCTTGGAAAACATGACTGACACATATGCCTATTGATCTAATGTATGCCAATCTAAATTACATGACTCCAAATGAATGACCCATATATCCAAAATATATATTTCTCAAATAAGAATGCAATAAATGCATATCATCTCTCAAACAAATAAAACTGGACAATTATCCTCAAGGTTCATCTGAGTTAAAATCGAGCCAATAGTTCAACAAATTAATTAACTATTCAGTAAAGTCAAATAAAGCTATAACATACAATCACCCAAAGTATATGTAATTTATGCCTAAAAGATGTGAATGTCTTTATTATTGATTTGAAGGTTGGACAAGATCCCAAAACACACCATAACTTCAAGGAAATAGTTCTAAATAAGAAATGACACTCAAATCGTGTCCAAAAAAAAATCAACCATACATATCTCTCGAATGATTTAGAAAATCAAGATACTAAAAATGTATTATTATCAAATAATTCCATATGATAGATAAATTATCAAAAAAACACTCCTATGATTTATTTACCAAAATTCCCAAATATATACATTTCAATATTCAATAAACAAATGTATCAAATATGCGAAACTCATCAAATAACCCACATATTTGATAAATATCAAGTAAAATGTATTAGTATCTTAAAACTGACATTTTAGGTATTTACATAAATTTCACAAAGTAACTTGAAATTACCATGCTAGTTGTAACACCCCAAAGCCCAAACAAGTAATAGTAACAATCCTAGTGATCTAACGTAGCGGAAATTAAAGTTTAATATCAAAATTTGGCTTAAAGCCTAATACGTTAGTTCAATAATCGCAATCTATAGAGTAACGCCAGTGGAACAACCCTCCACAGCTGAGATAACTTGATACTAGTGACCATCTAACTATAATTAATTATACCTTTGTGCTAATTCTGAATCTTCTCTTTCCCTTTAGAAGATCCTCCTCTATGCACTTCACCTGAAAATGTTTTAAAAAGATTTGAAAGTGAGGGTTAGACTAGAAGGTCTAGTGAATTCCCTCAAAACAGTTTAAAAACATAAAATTGGCCTGCTGGCCCAGTTATGAATACAATAAATCATTTTGGTGGTGCAATGTGGACATAGGCCCCGGTCCAACGGACCCTGATATGAAGAAATACGAAACAGATTCGTATTTCACACACCAATAAACTCCCAAGGGCACACCCCGTCGCTTGGTACACAAACATCTCCTAAAGGCACACCCCGTCCTTTGGTACACTACATCCACATTGCAACGCACCCAAACATTCACAGTTACCCAATCATTACAAGCATGCTTATAACATACAGTAAAAGAAGCAGTTATCAAATACTGTAAACAGCTTACAACAATTCAGCAAAACACTTTCAGTTTATCAAAAAGGATTTGGCAAGAGAACTCACCTGAGCCTAGCTCCGATATATCACTATCGAAAACCCCGTCTATCTAATCAGCTACCGATCTAGAATATCATAAATAAATCTTAGGGAACAGCTAAATCCTTACAACAAATGACCCCCTAGGCAGACTTAGCACGGGGGTTCCGCTACCCGGTTAGCGGACGGGGTTAAGGGGGGCCGCCCTTGCGGGGTTTGAGGGGCAGCGCCCCTCAAAAAAATTTATTTTTACATAAGTAAAACACTACGGATCTACCTCAGAAATCTAACCCTAGGGTCGAAATCTCTCAAAAATCCGACTTGAGAAATACCCAAAATCCGATCCGGATTGCTCCGAAGTCCGACTCGGATTTTACACTAGTCCGACTTGGACAATACCCAAAATTATCCGATTCGGACAACTCAAAGTCCGACTCAGAAACGACCAAAGTCCGATACGGACTTTCCTAAAGACCGATACGGACTTTCCCAAAGTCCGACACGGACTTTCCCAAAGTCTGATTCGGATAATTAATATAGTCCGATTCGGGGTTTTCCAGGCTTCGAGGGGATCGAGCCTGGTACCCCAAAATCCTTCCTAAACAGTTTGAAATCTCACTAATAACTATCAAATGATCTTACAATTGAACCTAATACAATTCTAGATTAGATTCTATAAGCAAAGTAGAAAAATCTTACCCCAAGAATTGAATTCTATAGAAGAAAATGAAGGTGATGATGTTGATACGGCTACTGCTTCTCTCAATTGCACGCACTCACACACAGATAAAACTTTACCCTAAATGGAAATATTAGGTCATCACCCTTTAAATATTATGGGCCTTGGGCCCTTGGCCTTTTAATCATTTACCTAAAATAGTTAAGCCCAATACTTGATTCCATTCCAAATTTCTCAAAGTTCATAATTGGTCCCTGAATTTCAAAAGATTCCCAAATAAATCCTAATTGCTAAAGTAAATACATTTCTGGAATCCCGGTTATTACATTAGTTAAGTTAAACTTAGATTCCGAACCCAAAATCTAGCATCCCATAGATGAGAATTGAGATCCCTAAGCAAGTCCATCCAAGAAAACTCTTCAAAAGTACCAACCGAGAAATAAGGTCTAAAGAAACCCTAAAACAAAATCAACAAGAAGATGAAAATTTTTGAACTTCGAACCGAAGACTCCCAATCTCTTAAACTCTCTCTAAATATATTGATTTGGTGAAAACGATCAAGTTGGACCAATTTCGATGACATGAAAAAATTATAAATGAAAAAAAGTAAAAGCCCTTATTTTCCTATCACGAAACATATAATTTTTTTTTCATGGCAAAGAATTAATAATCTCTAATTTGATTTATGTATTTTTTGGTATTTTTATCGAGTCTTTAAATTAATAAGAAATGTTGAATCATATTTTCAATTTAAAGTTTTCTTTTCTAACAAAAAATTAATTAAATTTCTTTATTTTCATTTTATAATAAAATCTTGAATCTAATTATAAATTGTTACCAATATACAACTAATTTATATAAAAATATGCAATTCTTGTTTTTGAGACAGAGGTCGCATATATACTACTCACAATCGCCTCCATTTCTCTTCCTTCTCACTCTCATTCACTATGCCCTAAAACCCCATTTCTTCTCCTCCTCCTCCTTTACATACGCCGCACTCTTTGCTCTTTATTTTACTCCTCATCTGCTAAAATACACCGCAAAGAGTGTGTGTGTGTGTGTGTGCGCTTCATCTATTCTTTATCTCCGATCCTTCAATCAGATCCATCATTTCCACACTAACAAAAAGAACCCAGTTTTAATCTGTATTTATTCTTTCATTCTCTGTTGTTAAATCACTGAAATTATCTATATTGGGGGTTACCCATTTGAAAAATCTTGTGTTCTTGAGGTTTTGTTAATGGCTGATTGCCTTCTGTCAAGTTTATTATGTTCAGAAGATAATGATAGTATATGTTATGATGATGATTGCAACAACAATGTGGAAGATGGATTATGGCGTTATGGGAATCATCTAAACATTAATAAAAATGAGTGCTTTACTAAGAATCTTGAAACAGGGTACTCTGTTCTTGATTTCCCTTTGCAAAGTGATGAGTGTTTGGATTTGTTGATTGAAAAAGAATGTCAACAATTTGTGGGTTTTGATTATTTGAAGAAATTAAGAGAAGGGAACCTGGATTTTGTTGCAAGAGAACAAGCAGTTGATTGGATTAGAAAGGTTTGTTCATTTTCTGATGGGTTTTTAAGGGAATTAGGGATTTTATGATCTGGAGTTTAAAGATTTCTGAGAATTCATAATAAGTTTGTTTTTGTAGTTATAAATTTGGGAAATCTTGAAGATGCTAACATCTTTTTTTGTGGTTGATTTTGTCTTTGATCAGGTTCATTCTCATTTCAATTTTGGACCCTTGTGTGCATATTTATCTATAAATTACTTGGACAGATTTCTTGCTGTCTATGAATTCCCTGTAAGTTATCTTTGAACTTTGTGTTTCTTGCAAAAATTACCAAAAGAAACTTCATTATGTGATAATGAATCATGTTTAAGTGTTCTTTTCCCCTATTTGTTGTGGTTTAAAGAATTAATGCTCATACTTGTCACAGATACTTCAAATCCCAATTGGATTTTCATTCAATATGTTGACTAAATTTGCGATCTTTAAACGTTGTTTAATGAACAGAAAGACAAAGCTTGGATGATGCAATTGCTAGCTGTAGCTTGTTTATCACTTGCATCAAAAATGGAAGAGACTGAAGTACCCCTCATTCTTGATTTACAGGTTCAAAATCTTGTTTTTTTGGGTGTGGGGTTTAAAGTAAATTTAATTTTGATGGTGAGAGTATGAATGAATTTGCAGGTTTGTGAAGCAAGATTTGTGTTTGAAGCAAAAACCATTCAAAAAATGGAGCTTCTTGTGTTGACCACATTAAAATGGAGGATGCAAACAGTGACTCCATTTTCTTTCATAGATGCTTTCATTGGGAAACTTGATTGTCATCAACCCATTTCAAGATCTTCAATTCTGAGATCAACCCAACTCATATTATGCTTAATTAATGGTAATTAATACCTAATTGTGTTTAATAATAGCACATTCTTTCTACTTATGTGTGGGTCCACTGATCGTCCCAAGGGTAGAGGCATGGGTGTATTCCATACGTATGAGGTACTGGGTCATTGTTCAACTGCTAGTGGAATGCATGCACTGATTTACCTCCCCATGGTGACCGTGGGACGAGTGTGGTGGGGTGCCTTAGAGGGTGGCGTCTGCCTTTTTATTTAAGATTGAGTTGTATGTGAAAGAGGGCTAAAAGGATAATTTGGCAATTTCACAATACAGGGATTGACTTCTTGGAATTCAGACCTTCTGAGATTGCAGCAGGGGTAGCAATTTCTGTGGTTGGACAAACTCAAATCTCTAGTCTTCTTAAACATGTACAAAAGGTAATGATCATATAGTGCCTTGATGTTATCTACATTTTGCATGTTTACTTGTTATCATGATGATTCTAAAAGATGCCAAATCTCTTATGGAGAGTTATAATTCATAATCATGATATAACCACTTGTATTTTTTTAAGCTTTTTGTTAAGAATCTTGCATTAAAGATTGATGATATCGAGTAGTAACGCTTAAATTCTCTCTTTTATAATTGTCTTTTTGTAGGTTTTTGTCGAGGTTTATTGCTTAATAACTTGTACCTTATGCATATAGACTTGTTAAATTGCTTCAAACTCGGTTCTTTTTAAACTTTAGCCTAAAAAGATTGATGATTTCGAGTAATATTTGATTAAATTATATCTTTTTCGATACGTGTTTTGCAAGATTTGTCTCTAAAGCTATATATAATCTTGAAACAGTAATTGGTACTTCATGCATAAAAACTTGTATTTTGCTTCAAATATTTTCTCTCTTCAAAAGATTTATGAGATTGCCTCTTTTCTGAAATGGTTTTCATCATATCTCATAATTAGTAATCATGCTTTAATAACTTGTACTTTATGAACAAAAATACAAAAGATTGTACTTTGTTCCAAGATTGATGATTTTTGAGTAGTAATAATTAAATTTAATGGTTTTTTTTTTTGACATGGGTTATTGCAGGAGAGGGTTCTTAAATGTGTGGAATTGGTGAATGAATTGAGTGGTGGTTGTACCAAGGGCATAAAGAGTGGTAAATTGCCACAAAGTCCCATTTGTGTTCTTGAAGCTGCAAGCTTGAGTTACAACAACAGTGATGATTCAATGTCATCAAATGCAAGTAAAAGGAGAAGGCTTAATAATAGAACACCATCTCATTTGGAACTTTAGGTTGTTTTTTTATATAATTTTTATGGAAATAAAATGTATGAAGTTTTTTATTTTTTATCATTTAATTTTAATGTTTGGTAGGATGGCTGTTTGATGTGCTTATGACTTGTCTATGAGGAAAAAGGAGAGGAGTCATGGGCTTTTATTATTTATTTTTGGAATAGATGAGAAAATGAAATATAAAGAGAATTATATACATTAATTTATGTTATAATTACTTGCATATGGTGTGTATAAGTTAGGCATCGTTTGGTAAAAATAAGTTAGCTTATAAGCCATCTTATAAGTTAGGTATGTGTTTGGATGGACCATAAGCTAGTTTATAATTTAACTTATAAACTAGCTTTTTGAAAAACTACTCCCACTAACCTTTTGGTGACTTATGAGACTTTTTACTTTTTTATTCGAAATATACTCTTGCTAAGTTTTATACTACTAATTTTTAAATATGTCTTTTTTGTCATTTTGCAGTCATAAGCTACCTTATCAGCTAGTTTTTATCAAACGTAACTTATTCATCAAGTACATTATCAGTCATCAACTACCTTATACCTTATCAGTCATAAGCTAACTTATCAGCTAGTTTACCAAACATATCCTTTATATACATATGTTGACACCTTCGGCTTTATGGGCCTTTTAATGGGTCTTGTTCTTTTAATTCTTAGTTTTATAATATTCTAAATAGATTTAAATTAATTAATTTTTAAAATCTTAAATTATTCTAAAATTACTTTGTTTATGTAAATCAAATATTGTATTTGCCAGCCTAGAAAGTATGAATAATTGTTTGAGTTTGACCTTTGAAGTGTTTGATTTGTGAGAAAGAAACCATCAACTCAAACATCTATTTAAACTTAAATAAAAGGATAAAATTATTCAAGAATAACTGGAAAAATAGTAATTAGTCCAACTTTAAAATGTTATAATCAATTGTTATCGGATCTAGGTAAATCTATCCCAACAAGTTCCTAGCCCTAGTCTCATGTAATCAGTCCCAAGCTTAAGTCTCACTTGCCTACCTTTACTATGACTTCAATTCTGTGCTTATACCGTCTTAGGCACGTGTCTTTTTGTCATTTTAGCCACTCAAGGAGTCTACAATGACTAGCATATATGCTAAAACTGTACTAAATAATGAATTTCATTATTTAGACACAGGTAAACATAAATTAATAGTAGAATACCAATCAAAATGCAGTTAATAGAGTACAGAAATATATTTTTAAGAATAGGTAAACTTGTCTTTTGTGGATATAACATGTTAGTCAAGGGAAATTTTAATGATGTTGTTATCTATTGTTCAAAGAAAAATAATGAGCTTGTAAATCCTATTCTAATTATAAAATTGAAGGCAAGGAAAAATGAGAAGTTAGGCTGTCAATTGGTAAGGGTAAATCTGTTACCTGTCATGTTTCAACCCATTGTATAAGAGTATGCTTGAAAAATATTTTTTCTGTTTATCCACTTATCTGCTACGCATTCACCCAACATTTTAGCGGGTGGGGTATAGAAACATGATTCTTTATCCATTTACGTGTTACCTATATATAATTATATAGAAATTAATATTAGTATGTACACACACATAATTGTATAGAATTTAATATTTTTATTTTTATTTATAATGTTATAATACATATCGTATATTAATATGTAATTTAATTTTCTTTCGATTGTTATTGGGACGAGAAAATAAATACAACGAAAAGTATTGTCTTACAATTTTTATTCATCAACTTATTTTACTTACATGTTTGAGGTTTAACCATATTACTTTTGTTGAAAATGCTTTTTTACCATTTATCCATCACACGTTCCATTAGTGGCTATTTTAATGGGTAGTGCATAGACATGATAAAAGTTTTATAAAATGGACCTATTTCACTACCTACTACTTTTAATGGATAGGGAAACAAAATAACATTACTTACCTACCTATATCCTACCCGTTATCAGGCCTATAGATTGGGCAAAATTAAGGGGGAGTTTGGTTCGCATAATGTTTTGGATGGAATAGAATTTGTACAATTATTTTGGCAGATTGACCACCTGTTTGGTTGACATAATTAAAATAAAATATGTAAAAGAAACTGAAATCTATCTATTTGGTTTACGTAATGTAGCTTTGAAATGGAATGAAAAAGACAATAAATAACCAAAATACTATTTTTTGGCTTCAAGAAAAAATATGTTCTCTTTGTACTTTCAACATACTACTTTTGTGTACTTATACAAGTAATGTAAGGAATTAAAATTATTGTAAAGCAAGAAGATTCGTTTTTTAATTATAAAGTGAGAATGGAAAAATGATATAAATCCCCATTAAAAAGAAAAATCAAAATTTACAGAGTGTCTATTAAAAAAAAACAATTATAGACGTAGATCCGCCATTTGAACCCAAATATATTATTTAAAGGAAAAATTGACCAAATTGTTTTTTTAATCTGTTTTAGCTAAGTCTGTAAATTATAGACCTAAATATTACAAATGTAAAGATATTTTAGTAAAAATGAGAGAAAAATGAGTAAGAGACAAATTTAAATGTATAAAAGGAGTATTTAAATCAATTCCATAAAATATATTATGGTATCTAGAATACAAAATTCATGGATTTATTTATTATTTTAAAATGGTTCTTCTGCCAAGACCAAAATAGGACAGTATGAATTAATTGCTAAGTGTAAGAAATCTTCCAAGATTCTGAAGGAAATTGAATGTTTGTTTGAATTGAAACTTGTTTTAATATCTTCACGGATTTGGGATGAAAGAAAGAAATATATCTTCTTGGATTTTTGTTGTTTTTGCAACTCATATTTTGCTCAATTTTCAATTTTTATTGATAGGTTTTATTTTCATGATTATAATAATAAACATGAAGAGAATTAAAATTAAATCACAATTTTTTAGAGTTGTATAACTTTTCTAAGGCCTACCGCACCGCCTGTGGGTGAGCCTTCGGGCTTGCCTTCGGTTTCAGTAGGTAAGGAGGGTACTCCATGGGCTTGTGCGAGTATGGGCCTCGGATCTCCATATCCGAGCGGCTTCCCTCCTCTTTCTCCTTCTTTTTCTCTTATATATATTAATTAAAATAAAAAATGGGGTAAAGATTTAGTTAGTTTGGGTAGTGGTACGCCACCTTAGCCTAAGGAGGGTAAGAAAGAGAAAAATCTGATGTGGCGCAGCCATCAGGGTTCGAAAGGTAGCGGCATTAATGGTCAAAAAGGGTTCAATTTTATTTATATAAAACTAATTGCTATACATCTTAAAATACACAACAAACATTGGGTCATACTAACATAGCATAATACTACATAAATTTTAGATTTTCTTTTTCAATAAAAAATTATATTAATTTTCAATTCTTGGTTTCCAATAAATTTTTACATATCCATTGCATTTCCATATATGAGGAGAATTTAATTATTTTAGCTTTTTTGAAAAATAGAATTTATCTCCAAACATCTCAAAATACCCCAAAGCCCCCTATCCGATGGTCCCTATTAGCGACATAGGGTGGTTTCCGACGAACCACATCGTTAATAGGGGTGTACCACCGCTAACAAACCACACCGCTAATAGGTATGTACTCCCACAATTAAATTCGTCGGAAACCATCCTAGGTCGCTAATAGGGGCCACCGGATAGGGGACTTTGAGGTATTTTGAGATGATTGAAGAGAAAAAGAATAAAAGATAAATTCTATTTTTTAAAATGGCTAAAATAATTAAATTCTCATATATGAAGATGAATGTATCTAATAAACTTTACTCTATCAATTATCAAATAAAAATAATTGAAAATATGAAACAAAGAAAATATTTGACAGAAATGATCCTGGTTGTTCTTTTTAGAGAAACACAATCATTGTTCCCCATTCCCATACTCATGGATCATGTGAATCTCAATCAAGAATGCCTTTATGAACAAATATACAACTTTATTATAATGTATCTTTTTTTGTGTTTTTGGGAAGAGGAAATTAGAAAGAAAAAGAAAACTATGGGTGTATCTGGTGAAAATAGGGTGTTCATAAGGTTTTTCAGTCTTATGCTGAAAACATAAAGAGATACCCTAAACATAAGAAAAGCAGACAACCATAATATTTTTCACAATGTCATTTTAAAGGATTTCAAATTAGCATGATGTAAGAGCATCTTTAATGTAGGTTCTTATAAGAATTCGTATTGTCAACTCACTTCTACCTCATCAAAATAAGAACTGGTATAAAATGTCACAACATATAATTTTAATAATTATAAAGTTAAGAAAAAAAGGAAAAAGAGTAATACGTCACTTCGCACAAAATATCAAGGTAAGAACTTAGAGGATGCATTGAAGATGCTCTAATTAAAAAAAATCCTGTCAAGGTTTTTTCTTTCTAAGAGGTGAAATAAAATAACCCAGTTGGCATGTATTTCCACGATGCTCATTTTTTCAATTATGAACTGTGGAGAACTTAGTGGTGAATCATTAGTTTTCAAATAAAAGAAACCACTAGTCAACCTTGGGCCACTTGTACATCATTTAACCATCAATATTTTTTTTATTAGCGTAAGTATGCAACAAATTGCTGAATATATGTCAAATAAATGTGATTTAAAAAAAAAACTAATATAGGTTGTAAAGTGCACAAAACGAAACGAAATATTATTTAAGAAATGTTTGAAAAGACATTGGACAATTTGAAGTGAGAGCTAAGGATCAAAAGAACATCTTTATCACACTACTAGAATTACGATTTTTTAAACCAATTTGACAAACAACTCCTTAGGCAAAAAAACCTTGAGATGAATAGAAATTGACACTATATACAATTGTTAAATGAAATTAAAGCAATATGATTGCTAACACCTAATTAATCAGCTAGTTGGACATGTTTTAATTCCTCTAGTCGAAACATACGTATAGAATATAGAAACTTGTCACCTATTACTCAACCTCTTTCCTTCTTTAGTTTCCTATTAACCATAATATATTGAAAAATTGTAATTACCAACACTAAGATATAAATGCAACCTTAACATAGAGAAAACAAGTGAAGTCACTACTTTTAACATCAAGAATCAAACTTTGTTACCAAATTTTTAGTATTTTGAACTAAACTAACATGAATATCAGAGAACTTACATTTGTGGCATTTTACCGACAATTGGAGGGTATAATCAAGATTGGTAAAATTATAAACAATGAGAAACAAATCAAACTATAAATATACAGAAAATAACAACATATACTAAGTAGAAATAAACCTACTAATATAAGATAACATTAGCAAATCGGAGAAAAGTCATTAATCTTGAATCAAATATGATAAAGGAAGAAACTTAAATCAAGAATGAGAAGATGGATCAAGAGTGAGAGATTAGAAAATCAACAATCATAAGTAGAAATGAACCTAGGTTAGTGGTGAATTAGATTATCTGTTGATGGCCCTTTTGTTGTCATGCTCTGTGTCATCGCACAGGCTACATATGACAAAGGTTGGTGTACCCACCAAAGTTTTCGAATACATTTATTTCAGGATTATAATCATCCTCTTGACCTTAAAAGACAATTTATTAAGTCTATTACGTGATGGATTCAGTTGGTGATAATTTCTGCAAAAATATCAAGAAAGGGGAAGAAATATAGCAAAATAGCAACGATCGTGACTTAGGCCGCGACCCAGGGTCATGGCCAAGGTCGCATGACGTCATGAACTAATCGTGGTGAAAAACTAAGCCCCGAGACTAAGCTCGCAACCTAGATGGTAGGGAAAATCTTGGGTTGGATAATTTACATATTTTGGGTTCAATAAAAAATATTAAGTTTACATAGATCATTATTAAAGTTAAACTTATTAATTTTGTTATGGAAAAAGAAAATTAGTATGAATTAAAAGTCACTTGTTTAAGAAAGGGTGTTACTATCTATACTTCTGTAAAGCCTCCATCTCCGAAAAACATAACTTTAAAGGAAATCATTAAAATTTAGCGGAAACCTTGTCCTTAATAAAATGCATCCATTTAAAACGTACTTTGTCTTTTAAGAAAGAAATTGTTCAAGCACATAACCAAAGAAACATCCGATAATCCCTAAAGAAACGAGTATTTAATGTACTACCCAAGACAATTATTTAACTTTTCAGAAAAACATAGTCTTTTGCAAAATATCCCATCCAAACTTCCATGACTGAGCTTTAACCGACCAGAACATCACACGTGCGCTTTTCCTTTGCCATCTG
>LUCG01082079.1:0-10989 GCA_001633085.1 Carthamus tinctorius | reverse complement strand
CTCCATCGGACAAATACACATCAACGTAAAGTAAAGGAGCTTTACGTGAACCTTTTGCGAATTACATAAACACCCTAACATCTTCGTCGTCGGTTAACTGAAATATTTGGCCTTCGATCTTGTACATTAAACTCATTACACCACTTGAACGGTCGATATCGCATTTTCGACAACAATATTCGACGAGATGTTGATACGTAGTGTTTACCTTCAGTTTAACACCGTATGTCACCGTTTCTTCAGTAATAACGTAATCCCATCCTTCGCCTCCTTCAGCCCACCTCCCACGGAACAAAGATATAAGTTTGCTTTCTCATCGCTAGAGCTCATTTTGAAAACACAGGAAAATAGATAAAGTAAAGGTTACAGCAAAATCAGTGTTTACCTTCACTTATTTTTTTGAGATATGCATCTTGTTCCTAATGAACCACATATCTAAATAAAATTTTGAGTTTTGCAAGTACAATAATTATATGACACTTTTCTGTATTTTGTGGAAAAAAACAGTATTCCATTCATTAAATTACTTTACTGAAATCACGTGAATAAACGGGTAAAATTGTACAAACAATAGCTATAAAGAAGAATTAGGGTTAGGGTTTCATTGGGGTGCTGCCACGTGGACGAATGAGGAGGTGCCACATCATCAGAGACCGCTATTCGCGGTAGGGTAGGATAGCGGCAGGTAGGGCCCATTAGCGGCTGAGGTGGCCTTTGACCAACCACTCACAAGCCGCCACGTAACACCAGCCGCTATTGGCGGTGGGTCCCAATAGCGGCAGCTTCAATTTTTTTAGTATGGCCGGAATTTGCCGGAAAGCGGCCGCCGGTAGCGGTCGCTGGTTAGCGGTCCGGTGGGTATTCTTGATTTTTTTGGTAGAGAGTGGGTAGGAAATGAAACTGATTTTCCTATATGGGCAAAAAAAATTAATTTCTCATTATTATATCGTAAATGATTAATCCTTTCGACTATTTTTATAACATAAAAAACCATTCCATTTTATATTTTGAATAATTAAGTCTCAAATTATTCTTTGTTAAATGAAGAAAATATCAAATTTTTTCATTTTAAATAATTAAAGCATCGAACATTTTTTTTAAATACATAAATCATCGAACTTTTAAAATAGGTTACCTACATCTTTTTAATAAATAACAAAAAGATTGTGGGTAAACGACATAGAATGCTTTTCAGTAAAAAAGAAACAAAATTAGTTTGAGTTAAAAGGATACAAGTAAAAAACTTCTAAAAGCTCCATACTTGATAGAGTGAACAAATCTGCCATTTCTTGAAATCTCTCTTCTGATTAAACGCTAGCTTAATTGTTTAAAATGTGAAAGTTTAATGGTGTTTTCAATAAAAGAATAGTTCAATGACTTAATCATTTAAAATGAGAAATTTTAATGGTTTTTTACATTAAAAAAAACAATCTAATAACTTAATTAGGGGTGTTCATCGAGTCGAATTTCAGGTTTCTCGAATTCTTTGAATCGGGTTGTTCGGGTTTGAATTACAATGGTTTGTTGGGTTTTTCCTAACTTTTCCCAAGCCTTTCATAAATAAAATTTGATTTTGTGGTGTCATTTCACAAGCCACTAAGAGCATCTTCAACAGCTTTTCTATAATTTATCTAGAATAGGGATTTAAAAGTCAAAATCTCATAAAAAAATTATATTTAGCTCTAAAAGATTCTCTATTTTAAAGATTTTAACTTCTATTATATTGATAAAATATTCTATAAATTTATCTTCCTAATACATTTTCTAAAAATAATTTATATAAAAAAGTAATTTCTCTCTTCATATATCAAGGCTATGTTTGGCAAACTAGCTGATAAGCTAGCTGATGACTGATAAGGTGATGACTGATAAACTAGCTGATGAATAAGATGTGTTTGGCAAAACTAGCTGATAAGGCAGCTTATGACTATAAAATGACAAAAAAATGACATTTAAAAAGTAGTAATGTAAAAAGTAGAAAGATATATTTGGAATTAAAAATATAAAAAGTCTCGTAATTACAATAAGTCACCAAAACACGTTCAAAGCAGCTTTTCAAAAAGCTAGATTATGGTTCATCCAAATATGTACCTGACTTATAAGCTAGTTTTTTTTTTTACCAAATAATGCCCAAGTTTTAGAGAATTCTCTAAACTTGAAGATTCTTCAAGTTTTCTATATTTTAGAGAACCATAAAAAAAAGGTGTTGGAGCAATACCATATTTTCTTTATTTTAGAGAAGATGTTGAAAATGCTCCAAGAAGATTCACAAGCCCAAAAGACATTTCACAAACCAATCTCACTAGAACAATACTTAACACATAAAATGTAAAGTTCGTAAATTATAAGACATTAAAGAAATTTTGAGTATTTTGGTCAAACCAAAAGAAAAGTTAACCAACATGAAGAATGGTGTAAGAGTAAGAGGTAATGTAAAAAGAGATTTAGATTCCTAATTTGATGTAAAAAGAGGGTGTCTTCATCTTGATCAAACGGTATAGATCAATTTTAACACTTGTGACTATAATTAATTTGATCAGCAAACACACATCTTTATTATGGATGGAGTAGTTTTTTTCTTTGCATACTTGAGACTAAAAATGAGTTAAACCTTACCCATCTTCAATGGCTTATATTCAATCAAAATCTAACAATACCAAAAATATCTTCACACATACATTTATATCCACAATAATTAAATTATTGATAGAAAATGACATTATTATACCTTTTCTCAAAAAAAGTACCTGTGTTGTTTTATATAGAACAATAACGTTATAATAACTCAAAAGAACACCTCGATAATATATAAATATATATAATCAAACATATAAAAATCACAAAACTTGGACAAATATGTTTCAATTTTTGGTACAAATTCATGAGCAATTCTAATATTTCTCTTCTCTTCTTTGGAGGTAAGGTGTTCGATAAAATGCATCAAAGACTAAACATGGTTCAATCGATCTTTTATTGGTTATCCGAGCATTATGAATCAAGAAAGCGGAAACTAATAGCACCCATAAAGTTTCTCCTAAGTTTCCGATGCCCAGAATTTGCTTCTCAAGTTTCAACCCGTCTAACAAACCTCTTTAGCGGCTGCGATCACAGCTTCAGCGGTTATCCCGTACTCCTTGTAGATCTTTCCGGCCGGTGCACTGGCTCCGAATTTGTCGATCCCAATCGCCTTCCCTTTGCTTCCCACAATCTTCCCCCACCCAAAGGTTGATGCCGCTTCGATGCTCACACGAGCGGTGACCCCCGACGGAAGAACGCTCTCTTTGTAGTCATTGGATTGTTCTTCGAAAAGTTCCCACGATACAAAGGACACAACCCGAACGGATTTCCCTTCCTTTCTGAGCTCATCGGCGGCCTTCGCCGCGATTTCGAGCTCGGAACCGGTCCCGATCAGGATGACGTCGGGCTTGTTTCCGGTCGAATTGTCGGTTATCGTGTACCCACCTTTCGCGACTCCTTCAATCGAAGTTCCGGGTAGGTTGGGCAACTTTTGGCGAGAGAGAGCGAGGATGGACGGTCTTTTCCGGCTCTCGACCGCCACTTTGTACGCTCCGGCGGTCTCGTTCCCGTCGGCCGGGCGGAACATCAAGATGTTGGGCATGGCTCGGAAGCTGGCCAAATGCTCGATGGGTTGATGGGTGGGCCCATCCTCTCCCAGCCCAATGGAGTCGTGGGTCATCACGTAGATGACTCCGGCCTCCGATAAAGCCGAGATCCTCATCGCACCTCTCATGTAATCGGTGAAAACGAAGAAGGTGGCACAGTAGGGGACGAACCCGGGGCTGTGGAGCGCAATACCGTTGCAAATGGCTCCCATTCCGTGTTCCCGGACACCGAACCGCACGTTGCGTTCTTCCGGAGTGTTCTTTTGGAAATCGCCGAACATTTTCATCAGGGTCATGTTGGAAGAAGCGAGATCGGCACTTCCACCAATCAGACCAGGGAGAACGGGAGCCAACGCGTTAAGGCAGGCTTGTGAGAGGTTTCGTGTGGCATCACCGGGAGTCTCCGGTGTGTAAGTCTACATAAACAAAAGAAATCATGAATTTCTGAGAAAGCCGAGATTTAACAAAACCGTTAACAAAATAATTAACTCACCGGAAGAGCCTTCTCCCATCCGGCAGGGAAAACACCCTCGGCAATCGACTTCAATTCTGCAGCATCTTCGGCGTATTTCTCCTGATAGTCGGCGAATTTCGCATTCCATTCGGCTTCGAGAGCGGCACCCTCAGGGGTATGGCGGCTCCAGTGCCTGCAAAATCAAGAAATTCAAGAAATGCGGTTGTTTCTGTGAAAACCACAAAAAAACAAGTCGGTCGGGATCTGTACTTCTTGACTTCTTCAGGTACATGGAATGGCTCGTAAGGCCACCCGAGGTTTTGTCGGGTTGCATCTACTTCTTTTGCACCCAAAGCGGCTCCATGGACACTGTATGAATTCGCCTTGTTTGGTGATCCAAACCCGATTGTTGTCGTCACCTGCAAGTTACCGAAACATCAGAAAGGTGCTAAAAACATCAAATTTCTCTTGGGTTTTGCCCAATCACAAAGCTACGGACCTTGATCAAAGTGGGTTTATCGGTCACGGATTTGGCTTCTTTGATGGCAGCACGAATCTCGTCATAACCAGTGTTACCGTTCTTGACCCAGATGATGTGCCACCCGAGGGCCTCGAAACGAGTGTCGACGCTCTCAGTGAAGGCGATCTCGGTGTCACCATCGATCGAGATGTGGTTGTCGTCGTAGAAAGCAATGAGCTTTCCGAGTCCCCAATGGCCGGCAAGCGAACAGGCTTCGTTCGCAATCCCTTCCATTTGACAACCATCACCCAGAATACAGTATCTGAAACACAAATATTTTCTCAAAGTCTATTCTTTGTGAAAAGAAAAGAATTAAATTTGAAATCTTACGTGTAGTGGTCAACGATCTCAGCATCCGGCTTGTTGTATCGAGCAGCCAAATGCTTCTCAGCAAGGGCAAGACCAACAGCGTTGGCGATACCTTGACCAAGAGGACCTGGTAACAACAAAAGATCCTTCATAAACGACATGGAACTTGTTCTAGATTTTAGGTTATCCCCAGTTGGCTAATAAGCTAGTTGTTAGCTAATAAGGTATATGACAATGTAAACTGACACATGCTTAAGAATTAATTAGGAAAATATAAAGCCAGCCCATTGTGAGTTATTATTCGAGGGTATTTTTCAACAAGCAAAAAAAATAAGCCGACGCCAGATAATATATAGGAGTGAGTACTAACCGGTGGTGACTTCAACGCCAGGAGTTTCAAAGTTCTCGGGGTGGCCGGGAGTTTTGCTACCCCATTGACGGAATTGCTTCAAGTCCTCTTCCTGATAGAGGAGGATACGAACAAATTCTTTTAGAACGATGGTGCAACTATATTAGATGATTTTGAATTCAAAGATCAAGATGCAGCAAAATCAACAACTTTATTATGCCAAGATCATTGTCTTTACTCATCTTGATTAAAAGGTCAGGTTATTTAACCAAGGATCCATGTCAATGGCTACATTCACATGTGAATAAGCACAAAAGAACTCAAGATGATTGAGCTGGAGAAGTACAATACTTTCGGTTACAAAGTTAGGCTATTTAACTAGCCAGCGTACCAACGCAAGGCTCCATGTCAATCACATGTGAATAAGCAGCACAAAGAAAGAAGCCAACTTTAGGTGAAGCTACTTGCTTGTGATGAAAAATGGCCTAGTCAAAATTGAATCTTTTCAGACAATGCCATGCAAAAACCCTGATCATAAAACAGATTCAAAACACTGCTGGGGCATTTCATCAAACATATGGCAGGCAGAAATGAAAAAGCTCAAGTTTGATGTGGAATTGCAAATGTGTTGTTGTACTTTATCAGATAATTTTAAAACATCATGATAAATTGGTACAGAAAGACACAGATGGAATGGAATGGAATGGAATGTAACCTTGACGCTGTCATAGCCAGCAAGATGAAGCAGAGCATACTGGAGCATACATCCATGGCCGGCGGAGAGAACAAAGCGATCCCTGTTGAACCAATACGGGTTCTTGGGGTTGTACCTCATCACCTCATCGTACAATATGTGACCCATGGGCGCACAACCCATGGGCAGACCCGGATGACCCGAATTAGCCTTCTCCACCGAATCGATGGCCAGGAACCTGATGGTGTTCACGGACTTATCCACCAGTGCGGTGTCTGTCTTCTCGAGGGTCTCCACGGCGGCGTTGGAGATCACACGGCGGCGCGTGGCAGAGGCGTGACGGCGAGTGGATGTGGTGGTGGAGGATGATGTGGATTTGACTTTGAGGCCGGAGAAGGTGGGTATGGAGAAGGAGGTAGTGGATGATTGCTGCCATGGCTGATTTTGGGGGAGGGCGGAGCGAGAAAGGGCAGCTTGGGATAGTGTTAGGGAAGTGGAAGCTGCCATGGCTGAATTTTGATTGATGAAGAGAGATTTGGGAGGTGGATGGGGGTTTTATCAAGTTTGTGAGAATTGGATGAAATCAAGATTGGAGAGGGGTGGTTGAGATGAACAAGGGAGAAGGAGACCCTTGGATGAGTTTTGAGGTCAGATCTTGGCCCTTGATTCAGGGTAGGAAATGAATGCTTTCCCTTCAATTGGCAACTTGGATATTTGGGTATATACCATTTAAATAAAAATCTAAACATTTTTTCATTTCTTTTAATTAACTTAGGTCAAAAAAATACTCTCTTTTTTACATTTTTGTTCAAAGTTACGTTTATAAAAGAAAGAGTAAATTTTGGATTTGGTCCATGTGGTTTATCTCTTTTTACGGATTTCCTCTTTAGATTTCATTTATTATGGATTTAGTCTCCCAAGAACGCAATTTTTGTTGGGTTTGGTCCCTGTCCCTGACGATCGTCTATGTCTGTCCGTTAGGTGCAAGGCACACGAGGGCAAAATTGTCCATCCCCCTTTTCCTTTTCTTTTTGGTTTAATCTCACACAAAACCCTTGTTTATTAACATTGTCCAATAGCGTCAAAGATATGGAATCTTCGATCAAAGCTCAAACCCTTGGACCTAGAGTTCATTTATGGTACGAAGCTCTCTGTTTTGCAAAAGTTATGGGTTTCAAATGTTGATTTTAGTTTGATAAAGATCTCTTTGTTTTGGAAGACATTATCCAAATCTTATATTTTTCAAGATCAACCATGGTGGGTTTTTTTAGCAAATGGCCATGAAGACGTTACAAAAAAAGTAAGGTGCATTTTGTAGACCTAGTAGACTGTGACGAGCTAAGTGTGCGTGAAATTGATGATATGGTCGCGATGTGAGGGTATACAGGGGCCGAACATATGTATTACCACTTTGTGATCCCAGAACCTGGCCTAGATTTCGGCCTTAAACCTCCAGGAAATGACAAGGATATTTTGAACCTATTGAAATATACAAGTAAGCACAAGTTGATAGAGATATACATTGAACATGGGGTGACTACTTTAACTAACTACAGCAAATCCCCTAATGTTAGTAAGGTATTGTGGAAATACATGATGAGGGATGCCATAAAAAAGGGATGAAAGTTTTTCGTCTTGCAAAAAAGTGTCTAAAATGGTTTGGTGAAAAAAGGGTTGAAACACAGATGGAATCTAATATAGTAGATGAAACACAGATGGAGCAACATGTGGTATAGAGTTTAATATAATAGATGAAACACAGTTTAGTGATGAAACAGAGGGTGATCAAACCTAGCAGGTTGATGAAACACATTTAGGTGATAAATAAATGTTGATGAAGCACACTTGGGTGATGAAACAAATGGTGATGATGTAGACCATTTCTTTGAGGAGCAACAAATATTTGATGAGGCATAAATGTTTAATGACTTCATTCCTCTCCATAACCAAGCAGAAACTGCAATGCAACCACCACATGTACCTTCTAAGCAAGCAGAAAATCAAGATGAACAACCACATGGACCTCCTAACCATATAGAGGATTCAAATGGTGAAGATGTAGATGAGTTCGATGAAGAGTTTATGGATATAAAGGAATTTGAAAGTGGTGAAGATTCTAAGGTTGATACAGATAGGAAGAAGAAGTTGCATAAGTTAAGAAAACAACAAAACAAAGAAACAGATGCAACAAGATTTTATGTTGGTCAACAATTTGGAAGTAAGGAAGATGTGAAGAATTCCATTACTATGCATTCAATTCAAACAAGAAGAGATTTGAGCATAGTTAAAAATGATAAGCAGAGAACCATGGTGATATGCAAAGGTAAGATGATTCAAATGGGTGGGCCTTTAAGTGGTGGGCCTACATGTGTTTGGGTACTGTTGGTATCCACCTTTAAAGAAGAAAAAACTTGGATGGTCAAGACCTACATTGATACACATAAATGTTTGTAGGCAAGACAAATGAGGCAGTGCATAACCATTTTCCTATCTAAGAAGGTTGGAGAAACCATAGGTCCCAACCAAGAAATTCCACTTAGAGCTTTAGCAGAAGGTTTAGAAAAGAAGCATTAGTTTGGTGTCTCTAACATGAAAGCTGATACGAAAACAATACGAAACGTCGACCCACAAGTTAAAGAAACTTGGAACCTTTGTATGAAATAGATTAGGAAGCTAATATCCTAGGTATAGGATTCTTCAATTAACCTAGAGCAATCCTTGACCCGTTAGTTATAGAACTAAGAACCAAAGGAATCTGGAACGCCACAAGATTGTGCTCACAATCTTGATAAGTTCTTGAACTATATATGAACACTCTTGCAAAAGAATCAAAGCTCACAAATGAGATAAACTCAAAAAGAAAATATTTGTATTCTTAGATGATGATTTCAAATGATTACTAAGACTCCTATTTATAGGGTTCAAAAGCACCCTAAAAGACTTATTAACTCTAAGTCTTAAATTTCAATCAAGAATTAAAGGCATTCTTTAATCCATGAACCTAGACATTCTATACTTCTTTATTCACGGTCTTATTCACCTAAACTTGAAAGTAGGCTAAAAAAACGTATGGGCCTTTTAGCCTAAATTATTGGACTCAAAATAAAACATAAAACAAAAGAAAATAGTTCCATTTGGCTGCCAACACAAAGCTCATGGAGTTATCCTTTGAAATGGCCCAAAAATGCATCTTATAGCACCATCTTCAATCCAAAACTCCAATAAGCGTAATACCATGGGCATATTCAATGGAATTTAATTCCTTTACTTGAATCTCCGCAACTATGCTCATCAAAGCTTCGTTGATCAGCTTCGTTCTTGATCTTGTAATTGGACCTTCTCGAATCACCAAGGGATCTTTAACGTGGTTGGATGCTCCGCCATCATTCTCTCCCCCTTGAAAAGGATTCGTCCGCGAATCATCACCTACATCATAAGGAGAAAGATCAACAACATTAAAGGTGGAGCTTACTTGATACTCACCAGGAAGATCTAGCTTGTTAGCATTATCATTGATTCTCTAGATGACTTGGAATGGTCCGTCTCCTCTAGGCTGCAACTTTGATCTTCTCTTGGCCGGAAATCTTTCTTTACTCAAGTGCAACCATACCCAATCACCTGGTTCAAAGATAACTCTCTTCCTTCCTTTGTTTGCTTGCTTCATGTATTGATTAGTCCGTTTCTCAATGTTGAGTGTTACCTTCTCATGCATTTGTTTCACCAATTCAGCCTTCCTTCTTCCATCCAGACTTGTACGCTCTTCAATTGGAGTAGGAACAAGATCAAGGGGACTCAAGGGATTAAAGCCATACACAATCTCAAAAGGAGAAAAGTTAGTAGCAGAATGGACGCTTCAATTATAAACAAACTCAACAAATGGCAAACAACCNCAGTCTGTCCATCAGTTTGGGGATGACTTGCAGTAGAGAATAAAAGCTTAGTACCCAATTTACTCCAAAGCACACGCCAAAAATGACTCAAAATTTTGACATCCCTATCACTCACAATAGTACGTGGTACACCATGTAAACACACTATCTCTTTAAAGAACAAGTCAGCAATGTGTGAGGCTTCATCGCTCTTATGACATGGAATAAAGTGCGCCATCTTGGAAAATCGATCAACAACAACAAAAACAGAATCTCGGCCATTCTTTGTCCTAGGCAATCCTAGCACAAAGTCCATGGATATGTCTACCCAAGGTTCACAAGGAATAGGTAGCGGGGTATACAATCCATGAGGCTTAGATTTTGATTTGGCTTGTTTACAAGTTACACATCTTTCACAAATTTTACTCACATCATCACGCATTTTTGGCCAAAAGAAATGTTCTTTCAAAACATCCGAAGTCTTTTGAACACCAACATGACCTATTAGACCTCCCCCATGAGCCTCATGCACAAGAAATTCACGTGTTGAACACTTGGGAATGCACAACTTGTTTTCCTTAAACAAATAACCCTCATGCTTGTAAAATTTACCAAATGATCTATGTTCACACGCAGCAAATAGAGAAGAAAAATCAGAATCATCTTCATACATTTCCTTTAGTGATTCAAATCCAAGAAACTTAGAACTCAAAGTGGTGATGAAACTATGACGTCTAGACAACGCATCAGCTACAATGTTTTCTTTTCCCTTCTTGTATTTAATCACATAAGGAAATGACTCAATGAACTCAACCCACTTGATATGCCTTCTACTTAGCTTACCTTGACCCTTGAGATACTTAAGAGATTCATGATCCGTATGAATCACAAACTCCTTTGGTCTCAAATAATGTTGCCATGTTTGTAACGACCTTACCAAGGCATAGAGCTCTTTATCATATGTTGAATAATTCAATTGTGCCCCTTTTAGGTTTTCACTAAAATATGCAATGGGACAACCTTCTTGAATTAAAACAGCCCCAATACCCACCCCGGATGCATCACACTCAAGTTCAAACATTTTATCAAACTTTGGTAATGCGAGAACTGGAGAAGAGGTTAACCTTTCTTTCAACATGTTAAAGGCAGCTTGTTGCTTTTCTCCCCAATG
>LUCG01082031.1:585-18440 GCA_001633085.1 Carthamus tinctorius | reverse complement strand
GTTTAGGATGTATGCAAACCTTATCTCTCTACCCCAATGGGAAGAGAGGCTGTTTCCATGACTTGAGCACATCCTATATAAACTACTAATTTCTTTGAAAAACACAACTAAAAGTCTCGAATTGCGATAGAAAACCAAGTTTACTGGTGGTGGAAGATCTAGTTTAAATCCCCTTATTCTAACATTTCAGATGTGAAAGGGATGGTCTAAATAACACTCCTAGTTGAAAAGTATACCCATAATGCAAGTGTCTCCTTCCTACTGAAGAGTTGTGGATGGTGAAGAATAACCATATCCAATATAACTAACTATATAACATTTGACGATTGAAAGAGCAAGAAATGGAATCAAATAACAAGACTATGCAAGGTCTGAACAACTGAACATTCACATAATCAAGCTTCCAACTAATCTCTTCTACTTCTGTGGACCACTGAGAGAGTGAATGACTTGGTATCCTGGACCATATGGTAATATACTAATTTGCAACCCAATAGTACATAAACCATAATAAACATTTATCTAGAAAATAGTCCTTTTTCCTGGACTACGGTGTCTGACTACCCAAAAAGTATGTGATTACCCTTTCCACCTTAAAAATAACCCAAATGTTTTCTCAGGTATCACACCATAACTTGCAGACTGTAAATGTTCATCTACGTTATCAGAACACTATAAGATAATGCAAGCACAAAATCATCAAGAATATGAAAGAAGATTTTACTCAAGTTGCTTGAATGATGACAAGATATTATAAATTCATTACTCACGTGCCACAAAGTACCAAGTAATAACCACATGACCATCCACTGGCCAACATCCTAAACCCTATGAAATACTGTAAGTCCGAGCTTGTCCTTAACCTTATCCACATCACTATCTACTGTATGAATCAAATTGTCATTGATATCCCCCTTTTTATCTATGAGGACCTCAAATAATAAATATGACATCTTCATCCTGCATTTGGCTTGGAGGATGGATCCAACACTTCTAAGATGCACCACATACTTTAGTACTAAAAACACTAGTAGTTACATCACATGCTTTCACACAAGTTACAGCATTGTCAGGGACATCCTTAACGCTAACCACCAATGGACGTCTTTCTACTCCACAAACCAAACATTTAACTTCAAATGTGATAAACCTAGATTTATATTATGAATAAAATATAACGTAGAAAATTACCAAAAAAAACATGTATGCAAGCATGCACACACAAACTTTATTTTTCATTTAAAAAATGAAAACGAACTCTATTATAAAATAAAATTTTTAGGATAACATTATTCCATGCAAATACTACTTGACCATATTTTCAGGATAATATTATTCCAATTTCCATGCAAATACTACTAGACGGAGAGTTTTTAATATTCTTGTGATACATTATATATCTAAAATAATCATAATTTTTTGAATTCAAGAAGACCAACCGTAGATTTTGATATATACTGATGGATTCAAATATTTATGCTATCTAAGACTTTATAAATTTCAAGAGCACATCTATGAAGCATCAAGTACAAAACTACAAATCACCAATGCATTAAAAGCTTTCGTTTGTTGAAACTTTTGATACAAAGCATGTTCCATATAGGTGGAACAACAAAGGGTGGAGTGGGCCCCATGCCAATAGGAGTCCAAGGCCTTGGTCGCACAGCATCCCCATCGAATACTTTTATAAGTATTTGATAATTTTTCTTCTTCTGTTCTTATGAAGTGTAGAAATATAATTTAAATCTTCGAAGAGTGTTGGTATAATTAGGGTGGCTTGAAAGATTATCTACTTGATTGTGATAACTTATCCATAGTAAATATTCTCTAGGAGGCCGGAATTTCCCAAAAAAAAATCCAAACAATCTTTAGCACATTTAGTCATTTACGACATGCGTATAATAACATATAACTGTAATTTCTATTTTGTTCAAACATAAATTTCAGATTTCCTTTTTGATGAGGCATTAATCTTCCATTCTCGGTTTACAACAAAATTTTACATCCAGCTTCATGACAACGGTACACAACTAGTTTGATAAGTAAGACTTCGATTATATTAATAATTTCATATAACTTATTTTTATGTATAATTAGCAGAATTTCTATTATAACCAACGAATTTCTTGAAAGTGAATAAATTCCTTGCAACACAAGGGTTACTAAGCAATTGTGCAATACATCAGTCTCTTGAGAAAAAACACTGGCTTGGTTTGAGTCGCCTAGGAGATTTGTACAATACACATAAATTTCATTTGTAGTTTGCATCGTACAATTAGTTGATAAACAATCAATTAGCATATTCCTTGTTTTTGTTTAAATGGATCTGGTCTACACATCCTCATCAACCCAACTATTTACGCCATTTACATAGATCAATTTATTGAGCCACTTATCAGATTGTTGATAATCTTTTGATTTATCCATTGACGGACCCACTCTAAGACGGTCTTTATCTCTCTTCACTTAACTGCTTTTTTATCTTTTCTTTACCTATGACATATCCCTTAACATATATCACACAACAGTTATAAGAATGTCCAGAAAGTTTTCAAAAACTTGCACCACCTTGACGATAAGGGGGAGTGTATGTAGTCAATGACAAAGAATTTCAATGAACACGTAACAATGTACCATGCCATCATAAGGGGGAGTGTAGTCAATGACAAAGAATTTCAATAAAACATAAAACAATTTACCATGTCATCATAAGGATGTCAGCCTACAAACTATAGATATCTTTGAAGATCCTACAATAAGCATTTACCAGAGACTTATAAAGCCAATGATGCAAGTGCGTAAAATAAAATATTACTGACATCTCCAATAAACCCTTAGGGGACCTCAGCATTTTATAGCATAGTGTTTAGGAGACGTAAAGAGCAAGTTGAACAAGCTTACCCATAGGCCCAGTCCTCGTTTCTCGGCTGTAATCAATCAAATCCTTCATACTATTAACCACTTCTGATATCTGCAGATAAAGCCAGCAAAATATCAGGTTGCATAACCAAGTAGAAAAAAACAAATTAAAAATTAGAGGTTACAAATTATGATTGAATCTTTCAAAAGTGCAATTCAGATATCATATGTACAAAACTGCTTCATTCTATAAAGACGGAATCACAGAAGGATGATTAGCAACTTTTCCCTTGCAGATAAAATGTGATACAACCAAGTCACCCCTACTTATTGAAGAATGAGGCAAGAAAAACAATAGGAGGGTACAATTTCAGTCGTCTCCAACGTTTGAATAGGATTTAGACATCCAAACCATAGATGGAGCTTATAAGTTCAGCAATCTCAACAGACATTGTTAATTTTTTGTTATTTACTTTCTGTTTTTGGTTCCCATGGGCATGAGATAGAAGGAACAACTATAAAATTTGAAGACAAAATATTAATATTTTCAGTTTTACATCACTGAAGAAAACATGGTGACTGGTGCATCAAGGTTCTCTGGGTTTGCAAGGGTTGATATAATGAACTAAAGAAAGAGTTCCATTGTATGATGAGCTCATTATCGTGGTCAGGCAATCTACGCCCTCCCCACCCTTTTCTTATATATGTAAAACTAGTTCGGCATCCCCCGTCAGCTGCACTTCTATGAAAGGTCTTTGACTTTAATAAATGCCATTCAGAGGACCAAAGGGTCCCATATAATTCACGGCCTTCAATAGGCAACATATTCCTTAAAAACAACAAAATAATAAAAGAAATACTATTGGTAGATTGTGCAATTATTACAATATTATGGAAATCTTCATTGTACAGATGCTTGGTGTATTACTATGATATTTCTGCATTTAAGATTACATTGATTTCACCTATACATAAGTGGTGCATTCCCTAAAGACAAAAACCCCCAAAAGAAACCAATGGTATACTATGCAAGTATGACAATATTGGAGTAACTATTGATCATATAGATATTTGGTACATTGCTACAATATTTCTGCATTTTGACCACATCAATTCCACCTGACGAGTGCTTTTTTGTCCCTAGGTTCACAAGTTTCAATAGCTAAATGGATAAAATCAGGACCAGTCCAACACTTTGGCCTCACGCTACTCAATTTGAGCAACCAAAAGGGTCAATCTCTTCATTTCAGGACTTCCAAGGTGCTTGTAAAGGAGAACAATGACTGCACTCAGCCGCTTGCAACGCGATCTAGGATCATCTTTAGGGTGTAAATGTTACTTCTCTATCTGTACTAGTAACTTTAATTTAAAATATTGTTTTGAATTTGATGGGCTAAAATTTAAAAAATCCTCAATCTTTTAGATAAACCTCTTAACGAAGACCTAGTACACTGTGGTGTGTGATCTGATCGAAATTCTGATTTTATAGATTCGAAATGAGAACATGGTCTTACGACTTTGCGGAGACCTGTGTTTTTGGTAAACAGTCGCCCGGGCCTGGTCACTGCAACCCCCTTTGTGAGGAGGCACCCCTTCTCCCAAAATTACGGGGCTATTTTGCCGAGTTCCTTAGAGAGAGTTGTCTCGCGCCCCTAGGTATTCTCTACCTACTCTTGGTCATATTTCTCTTTATCGAGGAATAGACGAAGCCGTACAGGGGTTTTGGCAGGGCTTTTGTAATTCCTGACAACATCCAGATCTCTTTTAATGAATCACATCGATTAGGTGTGTAATTGAATTGAATTTGACTAATGACACAAAGAGCATGATTTTTTTCCTGGTTGTGAAAATGGCTTTACATTCATATGCTGCGATAGCAAATGAAAGCATGTTTGCACTCATAACTAAAATAGATTCATATCCCAAGTGGAATCCCTCTTTATAAAACAAAACCAAACTAGCTTCTTCTATTTTATTCTGTTGATTGCTTGGTTGCTTATTTAGTTAATTATAATCACTCTCCGTATTACCTCACTCTAAATCATTTTCAAAATAGCTTTGTACCTGTTGAGACGAGTTCACTAAAACTTGTTAGAAGTAGTATGTATTTGACAATACAATTTTTAGCAGACATCTAGCATTACATGTCAAGCAAATGGGAACTAAAACACATCTAATCAGGATAGTATACAGCATTTGTCAACAGATAACTGTGTCAGGAACTTTTGCTCAACCAAGCATCAACAAAATACAAAAGAGGATTACCTGAAGACACCGGACATATCTCTTTGTATATCCTAAATCATTAACTAATGGTACATCCAAAGCTTTGGCCAACTGACGAGCTGAATCAACAAACCTGCAAAATAAAGTAGATTCCTGACTCTGCCAAACAGATTTAAAGAAGAGCTTTAATGCATACAAATAACAAGGTCATCAGTCATCACCCAACACAAAGATTGTTCTTCAAACTTTGATGTGGTTGATTGGTTGGGCATGCACTTAATTATGACCTCTCTTTTGTATTAATCAGTACTAAGTACTAACCCCGATCTCATGATTCTATAAGCTACTTAACGGTTTGGTACATCACCTGTGACTAATACTGGCTTGCTTATATTTTACTCATTGTCAATCCATGTACCCTATTCAAGCAATAATGACATATAGTGCCTCCATTCTTTCCTATTATCTTGTTGCCTGTTTGCAAGGGCCTGTTCAACTTCTTACGAGTCATAGTGAGTAGACTCCACTAACCACCAAAAACAACTCGATGGAGATGGAAATAATATATTAAGTAAATATTTTACTTGGGTTCCATCCCCTTTACCCAAACAAAGGACGTGTCTACATAGAGGGAAAAAAAGAATGTTCAACAACAGTGTGTCACATATTACATATCAGTTATTTTGAAGTAAAAATCTTAAAAGCCGCAATATAGGTTACGCTTATTGAATCATATATAAACTGTTCATAAGAGGTAATATACGAAAACACCTTATCACTAATTACACGTTATATCATCCAGCTATTATATGAAGGTGTTAATTGGCTACGCTTTTTTCCCTGTCTTTGCATTTATGGTTTTAAAGCAAGTGTAAAGACTCACTGAAGAAAATATTGCTACTAAGTTTCAGAAAACTAAAATCAGTTTACAGAATTTTGTCTATAATAAAATAAGCTTTATTTTGATGCTTCTTGGTCCAAAATATCGGTTGGAGAAAAAGCATATGTTGACTGTTCGACAATGCAAGTCTACCTATGTTCAAATGAGGTTGGACTTCAAACTGAATAAACCACAAGTACTTATTTTCTTCTTGAAAGTTCATGGTATCTTTTAAAACGCAAGCCTACCCATGTTATGATTTAAATGTCAAATAGTACTCATGAGACCACTGCATGCAGAAAAAAAGAACTTTGTGTGTGTGACATTTTGACTGACAACTATATATAGTATATAACATGAGAAAAGCATAAAGTGAGACATGGCATGAAAACCAGCAAAATACTCAAGAAAGTATATAAATGAGTCTGGGACCTACATATTACAATTGTTCTGCAATTCTGGTACAGATAAACTTGACGAAGCACTTTGAGTTGAAGCCTGGTATCTTTGAGCTGCATTACCTAGTTGACTAACCTGAAAAAGAAAATCAACAGCTCAGTAAGACTATGAAAAAATTATTTTGTTTGTTGTTAATAACTTACAAATCTTGGTCAGCAACTAGCAAACTGCATAAGTGCATAGTTGATGAGAAGCATCTTAAGTGCATGAATTAGCATGATGAACTTGTGATGAAGATCAAAGTATAACAACTCTGATCACGTGATACACATTCAGAGAAAACACATAATCTACCCTCACATAGGCTTGAAGACAAAGTCAGATGGCACACCACAAGGTCATTGATTATAGATAATAGTTGTAAGCCACCAAAATACAGCTCCCTACTTGCATATCATCAGATGAAGACGCATGCATAGAAGACACAGAAAGAAATATGGAAATGCTGGTCTGAAGATTTTCTAGTGGTGGTGGAGCTCCTACTAACATATGTTGAAATAAGCATATATATAGATGGAAACATGCAGGCAGCTGTACAAAAAATAGATCTATCAATCGATCATACTTCTCATATACGAACTTATAACCAAATTAAATCAAGGAATGAACAGCCCTGAAACATGCTTAAGACCTGTTACCTTGTCAATTAAAAGGAAGAAGAAAACCACCAAAATCATTCATGCAGAGTGCTTGACAAAGAATAAATAAACCATGAGAACAAATGCATCTACATATGATCACAATTACAGTTTATCAACAATAGTTAATAACAATGCCAGCACAGAGGATGTGGATTCAATTAGCTTTTGGTAATAGCAAATAATTCTCCAAATCAGATGTATTTACTATTCATATCCAAGTGTTTTCCAAATGAATCCTATTGCTGTTCTAACTTAATGCTAGTCATTTCTGAAAAAGTTTATTGTTAATTACCTGCGGTATCAGCAGTCTCCTAGGAATAAGCTCTTCATGACGCCGAGCACAGAATTCCCAAGAGCATATCTGCATGATGCAGGAAAAAAGATTTCGTAAATATATACCTCAAGCAATATCCACCAGTTGAACGGCAAAGATTGAAATCTAACCTTCAAATCCGCAGAAAAGACTATTCGTAGTTGACCATCACGAACAACCCGAAGTTGCTCAAAAACACTCTCCTGTATAGCTTTTGCATAGTCCAGGACAATTTGACCTGAAGAATTCTGATATTCTCGGGGCATGTCAACATACAAGAGCTCCTCCAAAGTACCGCTTTCATACTTTATTTTGAAAAGCCTGGGCAGAACTTCAACAGTGGCCTCTGAAGGTAAATTCATGAATTAGATTAAAAAACAAACGGAAAATAACAGAGCTTGATTTGGCCACAAAATGAAGATCCTAAAAGGTATCTACATCTCTATTGGAAAAGAATTATGTGAAATAGACATTGTAAAACCTCGGCAATTGTGTACTGAGGCTCCAAACCTAGGTTGAAGCTAAATGGATAATAGTAATTCTCATCAGTCTTTCATGCATATCACACCGGCTTAGATACTATATAACACATAACACCCCTAAGAAAGGGCAACAACTTATAAACAGACCCCACTCATAACATGAAACAACTGTTTAGGGAACACTTGAACAATCATTTAACTTCAGCCTTGATACATCAGATCTATGTAAATCCCACCCTCGATCACACCTCAGATCTATGGTCGACCTGTTAACTAGCAATGGACTAGACATGCAGAAAAACAGCTGGACTAGATCTCTTACATCCTTAAACTTCAAACAAAAGACAAAGGTATATGAAATAAATATATGAAAAGCATGCCTCTCTAGATGCATGAGGTTAAGAATGTAAACAAAAAAAATTGGGATGTAAAACGTAAAGACTTACCAAAGCCACGGCCTGGCTTCTTATTGCATATTTCACAGTGCCATACGTCCTGCATGATTATAAACAAAGATAGCAATATATGACTTTGATTTTTAGCAGTTATAAACAACAAGCCAACAATGAAACCGCTATATCTATCAAGCTATTTCCTAAACAAAAAGTTGCTGAATTAATAGCCTGCCATAGTTGATATATAACTAGTAATCTGGTAACTGAAATAGGCTTTGGTAAAAAAAATGCAGGCATTAACCAATGTAAAATTAAAAACTCTCTAGCAACTCACCTGAGGAAAAACTCCGGTGGTATGACGCCCATTACCATACAAAGAAACACACCATTTCTTCCTGGCATTAGGAGCAAAGTACTCGGCAACAAATTTTCTCCAAAACTCAATGTTGTTGTCCTGCAATAGAATAAAGCATGAATATCACCTCAAACAATCCATAATATTTTACTCACACAGGCATAGATAGTGCAATTCTTACTTCAGGCCTATGTTGTTGCTGATACATATAATGTGTCAGCCGTCTCGCACACATTCCTGGTTCATACACAGGTTTCGCAGGTGATCTCATTGCTAAATTTTGTTGTTGAAACTGCGGTTGAAGTGAAGACCGTTGCTGAGGAATACTCTTCAATAGTTGTTGTTGCTGCTGATGTTGTAGCTGCAAGAATCTCTGTTGTTGCAAAAGATTAATCTGTGCAGCAGAAGCTTGAGGAGATTGTCGAGACATGTGAAGGAACTGTTGCTGTTGTTGTTGTTGCTGCTGCTGTTGATGCAGAAACAATGACTGGTCAGAGTGTTGCTCCATCTTCACTGGTGGTAAGTTTCTCATGGCCTGAACCTGTTGTGTTTCCATTTTGACTGGACCAAGATTTCGCAAGGCTTGCATCTGTTGAGGATTTTGCCCATGCTGGTCATTTGTCGCTTGTGGCTCCATTTTCACTTGTCCAACGCCGCTTAATCCACCTTGACTTGTTTGATATTGCTGCTGGTGATGGCTATTGTTAGGGACAGAGTACTGCTGCAGAGACTGCTGGCTCTGTCGCAAGTTTGGAGATTCCCGCTGTTGGCCCTGTTGTTGATCTGGCAATATCTGGTTGCCAGATGAATTTGAAAAATGTTGTCCGGGCACTTGACCCGCTGCATTTGAGTTAACCATATTTGATGGACCAAGGGATGAAGAAGGGGCATTGAAACCCATCCCATTTCCCATGCTGGACAATGGATCAGAGTCAGCCCCGTTATCCATCATTCCCCTTAGGGAACTCCCAGGGCCAGACACCCCTGAACCTGGCCCTCCATTACCATAAGACTGATGAAGGAGGGAAGAGACATTCGGCACATTTCCAAGCATGTTCATGTTATTAAATTGGGTACGTGGTGAGACGAGGGAAGGAAAGCCAGACTGAGAAGGCATAGAGCCCCCTTGGCTACCCAATAACCCTGAATTTGAGCGCAACAAGGAAGATGGAACAGATTGCGCACCAGCAAGTGGAGTGGGTGGCCCTGGAGGTACCATCTTCCCACAAGACAAAATAACGTCAAAACTTTTCTAAATAACAGGTACAACCTAAAATGACATGAACCCACAAAATTTTGTGCCTAAGGATATAACACACTAAAACGGCTATCAGACAGGTACAGCTTTATCACTCAAAGCAGCAACCAATTGGCAGTTTGTACGCACTCCTGAGTCCTTATTGCGTACCAAAAGAAACGGAAAACCTTGACATCTGAGCTTATACTGTTGAGTGTTACCAAACACGAGACAATTACCAAAAAACCTACAAGCTTTGGGCTTGAACATCCTAGTGTTGTTCTAGCAGTTGGAAAGTACAAATCTTCAGCCAGTTCTCTCATTGATTTCTGCATAATTCATCATTCTTGTAAATCAGTTAACATATCTACACATTTCTTCCACAAATACGAGTACGTATTCGACAATACCCCACCTTCCACCACCCAAAGTACCTGCCAACACTTTCAATGCCGTTCCACACAAAAACTATACTAGAAACTTAATCTTGACTTGATAAGCGCATAAACATCAAATCTTGAAACCTGAAGAAAAAACCAAGAAACTTAATATTGAAGATGAATAAAACAATAAGATAGCAAAGATAAACTTCCATTTAACAACCTAACCAGCTCAACAACGAAAATCTAACAGATAAAACAGAAACAGCAAGAAATTAAAACTAGAACAAAAAAAAATTAAAACAAGTAACAACAAGCTTCATGAATCAAATGCAACTAAAAGCATGACCCAAAAAAATTAAAAAAAAATCGATTCACAACTGAATTGAGTGTGATTCACTAGGGTTACAATCAACACCAGCTTACCTTTTTCCATTAAATAATCTAACAAATATAGAATAATAAGTTAAAAAAAAAAACTAAATAATCAGAAAACGCACCAGAGTTAACGAATTCAATGGTGATGTAAATTCCTCCACTTGTATACCGTCACTTTTCTTCTATTCTTCTCCGTATTTGATACACATACGATATATATAATAATATACTCTTCTTCTGTATGCAAAGAATTAGGGTTTTTTTATGTTAGAAGTTTAACCTTCTTCTTCTTCAGTGACAGGTGGTCTTCTTCAATCTTCTTGTGTTTGTGGAGAGATGATGAAGAGGAAATTCCTGTTCTTCGCTGTAAGTTTAGAGAGAGAAAGTAGAGAGAGAAAGAGGAGAGAGAGTGATGTGTTCTCCTTGCGGACGTCAAAGTAGTATTNCTCTCTCTCTCTCTCTCTCTCTCTCTCTCCTCAAAGGAAGTCAAATCCACTTCTTTCATCATGTATGTATGGGAATTCTATCATCATGCATCATGGATCATCATCATCATCCATCCATCCATCCTATTTGTTATAGTAAATTACAACTTTATCCTTTTGGTTTGTTATAATTTCAATTTCCTTCCCTATGGTTTAGAAATTACGGATTACAGATTTATTGTTACTTTCGTTCCTGAACTAATTTCAATCTTTAAGTAAAGAGTCGAAAACGGTTGAGAACTGTAAACCATAAGAACCGAAAAAACAATATATTATAGTCAGTCATAAGGAATAAAATACCGATGAAAATAGATTATAAGGACGAAAACCATAGTTTTTAAATCACATGGACTAAACTTAACAAACCACGTAAAAGAAATTTTTAATTTAGTTTATTTATATGTGTATGTGACTACTTTTGTCTTGGGCTTCTTCTATTGCTTATTTTTCATGTAACTATATTATTTCTATATTATTTAGCAATCTTCCCTATCATAACTTTTGTAAAATGAAATTTAAATTTATGTAAACCTTACGTTCAACTTCATAAAGTTTTTATAGAATTTGTTAGTGATTTTCATTTTTTTATGGTTTGTTTTTCAAGACTGTTCATAAGATAAGGCGGAATCAAGGAATAAATTGAACCTCAAAAAGTTAGTAGATAATAACATTTCAAAAAAATCAACTGATAATGGAGATCCATATTTTGGTAAAAAAATTGCCTAAAGTAAAAAAGCAGTATATATTAGGGGCCAAAAAAGCTTGATATATGGTAAAAACGTGGAAAAAGGTTAATAGTACATATACCAAACAAAAAACAATGTAGCGATAGTTGGGCCCAATAATATATTTATTTAATTATATTGGAGTCTCTTAATTTAATTACACTATCAAAGGGCTTGGTTTTCCCTCAAGACCCAAGGTTGGTTGAGTTGTTTTTGTATTAGGAAATTCAAGTCTATTGAATTTATGTGAAACTAGGGATGTAAATGAGCCGAGCTACTCGCAAGCTACTTGAGCTCGGACCGTTAAAAGCTCTAAACGAGCCGAGTCTTAACAAGGTCGAGCTTGAGCTCGAGCCTAGATTAAAGCTCATTTAATAAACGAGCGAGCTCGAGCTCCAAAGAGTGGGCTCGTTTAAGCTCACGAGCCTAAACGAGCTTAATATATAATAAAATATATGTTTTATATGTTTAATTTTTAATATTTATATGTATAATTTTAATAAAAATATCAAAATAATACTTGAGCCTAGACGAGTCTAGCTTAAACGAGCCGAGCATGAGCTTCATAAATCTTAAACGAGCCGAGCTCGAGCTCGAGCTCAACATCACAAGCTCTAAACGAGCCGAGCTCGAGCTCGAGCTCAAAAAATCCTAAATGAGCCCAGCTCGATAAGTGTCTGGCTCGGCTCGTCTCGGCTCGTTTACATCCCTATGTGAAACAAATAAAGGTATGGTATGTGTACCCATTATATATGGGTATTTCCGGTGTAGTTTGGTGTGATTTGGGTCAAACCACAAACCACATTGTATATGTGGTTTGAGCATTTTCCCAAAAACGTATCACATAAACCTAAAATCACAAAGAATCGCATCGCAAAATGCGGTGCGGTGCAATGCAATACATTTTTTGCGTTTTGTACCTATCGCACTTTATGCCTACAATCTAATAATAATAAGTTTAAAAATATAATATAACCTCAACAATAACGTGACTATAGTCCAAAATATAAAGAGTATTAATACATTTGATTCTCAAGTATATTTTGCATAACTAAAAATAGTCTAAGAAGTAAAAAATACACTTCAAATTAAATTGGACGTGTGCGTTATGTTATGTCCAATTGTTCATACTTTTCTTTAATATTGATCCTTAAGTTGTGATTTCCAAATGAATCTAACTCAAAGTCCAAAACATAAAGCTCAAAAATACAACTAAACTTCTCAAATGATACTTTGTTTATATATTATAGTCGAGTTCAAACGAGAACAATACACATTTACGAGAAGAAGAAAACGGTCAAATTACATGTGATTTTACACTAAAAGCATGTACAAAATCACATGTAGTTCATGCGACTTGAAGCACAACCAAAGTTGTCTGTACACCCTTTTTTACTGTTAATGTAAAATCAGAGGTGATTTTGCACGAGATTTAGCCGTTTTCGTATTATCTTAAATAGTTCGCATTCTCGTTTCATCCTCCATTTATATGTGTATATATAGCCAAAGGTTAAAATAAGAATTTCTAAAAAAATAAGAAGTAGAGAAGTGATCCTAGCCCTTCATATGGCTAAGATCAAATTTGACTACTCAAATATTACGGCTTTGACTAGTCAACAATTGCGGTTTCGGTTTGTCAAAATTTGGTGTTTTGATTGGTCAAAATTTGCAAATATGCTAAAAATAGAGGGGTAGTTTTGTAGTCATTACAAAAAGGCGGAAAACGTATTTATATATGAACTGTGTGATTCACAAGTGGACAATATGTTTGTATGTGAACTAGTATAAAGTGAAAGGAGCATTTTAATCTTTTTACCTATCTTCTTCAGCCTCATAGGCATCCCTAAGAACATTCATACTCAAGTCAATAACATCCACCCCCAAGAATACTCTTACAGAGTCAAGAACATAGTCTCATATTCGAACACAAAATCAAATTCGAACATAAAATTCTAAATCAGATTCGAACACAAAATATAAATTCCAAATCAAATTAAAACTAGATTCTAAATCAGATTCAAACACAAGAACTTCAATATTCATTCAAAAACTTAGAAAGTTCAACCAAAATTTATATTTATATATATAAAAAAACAAATTACATAAGAACAACAACCGTTCTTGTTTTGGTTCTTATACAAACAAACTAAAAAGTAATATATATATATATATGATATAGCCAAAATTATACATGTTTTGCTAATGCTACATCCCTGGTTTTACCCCCATTTTGGACCTGTTTTAGTGCGTTTGTACTCTGAAAAGTTGTGATTATTTATTTTGTAGGTTTGGAAGGCACTCGGAATGAAACGTACGGAAAAAGGCTAAAAAGCGTGAAAAGTGAACTTTTGGGAAACAAAGGGAATCTCGCGATCACGAGATCCTTATCTCGCGTCACGAGATGTCCAATACTTGGAATGAGTTTTCTACGCTTTCAAGGTTTGGCGTCGCGAAAAGTCTTCTGGCGTATGAGATGTGTGAAACACGTTTACTTGGAGATTAAGGTTTCCAGTGTTGAAGAGATAAGAATGAAATCCCATATTTTTGGAAGGAAATCAAGGCCTCGCGTCCCAAAGCCCATCCTCACGATTGCGAGGTCCGCCGAACAGCCTTTTAAAAACAGACTTCCAGCCTAGGGTTTAGAGAGATAGAAGAAAAAAGAGAGAGAATACTTTTGAGAGAAGAATCAAATAGTAGCGCAGGAGTAGTAAAACGCCAGAGTCGGAGATTCTTATGAACCTACAATTGAAGAAGGTGCCTAATCTTAGTGAAACGTCGTCAGTCTCTACCCGGAGTCGAGTTACGGTGTATTATCCTCAATTGTTGCACGGTGTGCCTAATGTGTTTATATAATTACTCTACTTTGTTTATCACGATGTTTAGTTGCTAGTTTTCCTAAAGTACTTGCTATGGTTTGATGAACTTGGATGATGGTTTGACTTTATTATCTTTATTAGTTAACTTATGACTTTGAATGTTTGTCTTGTGAACTCCTGTTTATGGTTTTTAACTGTTTCTACTTTAAATCGTTGGTAGGTTTATTTATTATCTGACAATTAGTAAATAGACTCTTATTGGTTAATCAACCTCTCTTACCTTTCACTTTGGCGACCTGGTAAGCGGTCTCTTTGGATTAAGTAGATTGGAAAGTAGGGTCCAACGACCTGACCATAAATAGGGATAACCAGTTATAAAGGTACTTTAGGCTGTGGGCTGGAAGGTGTTCTAGTTGATAGTCACATGATAATATCAATTGTTGATAAACAAGTTCTAAAATTGTCATTTATTATAGCTTAAATTATATAAGTAAAATCATCTGAAAAATGGATTCCTAAATAACCATAGTAAGTACTATTTTCTATCATAAAGTTATTACCTTTTAAATTAGTTTCTTTGTTTATTAAGTTATCAGTAGTTAATTACAAAAACCCCCCAAAAAGATATCTTTGTTAGATTAATTAGTAAAAGTTGTTAAATTAAAATAGGTAGCTTCACTCTTCCATGTGGTAAGAACGATACATGGACTTACCTACACTATAGTATTCACGATCAGGTACGTTTGTCTGCTTGTGGTAGTTTAGTTAGGTGATTTATAAAGGGTAAAACTTGGTCGATATTATATATATATATATATATATATATCTGCGACATCAAGTTTTTGGCGCCGTTGCCAGGAACGGTGGCTTATCTGTTTTAGTTTTGTAGTGTTAGCTAGTTAATCGATCCTTGCAAGGAAATTTATTCCCTCGTAAGTTTTTGTTTTAGTTTATTTGGTATTTTTCAAGTAAGTTGCTTTTTACAATTTTTTGTGTTTTCGTGGAACTTTCAAGAGTTCATCGCCCGAGCTTTCAAAGCCATTTGATGAGCCAGAGAGAGCTTCACAAAAGGATCAGGGAAGCATGTTTGAAAGCTGCAGAGTTGCAACCAAGAAATCTGTTCGAGGATATGGCAGACGATCAACCGATGTGGAGCGCTAGGCGGACTGCGCCGGCTACAGTGCCTCAACCAATCACAAAACCAGACTTCACCTGAGATATGGAGATCAAGGGGCAGTTCCTCACCATGATTCGAGAACCGACCTTTGATGGAAAATGGGATAATGATCCAAACCAGCTGTAACACTACTTTTCCAAAAACACCAACTTACTGTTAACAAATATACTTCAAAATCAAACAGTGAAAATTCTCGTCCCTGATGTACTAATTTTAAAAGTAATGTTGATATTGTTAAAAAAACTAAACACTGATCAAAGTAATTCTCATAATGTTTTTAAAACCGAACATTTCCCAAGGAATCTGTCTTCAAGCCTGGAGTCAAGTTGGGGCTTTACCCTTATCTTTTCTAGAACTGCTACCTGAAAAAGGGTAAAGGACAACGGGTAAGCGAAAAGCTTAGTGAGCATATACAACACATAACCTGTCATCATATCACACATACACACACATAACAGGTACTTACTGAATATAACAGAATAAACTGAAATAGCTGAATAAAACTGAACACCGTCTCCAAGAGAACGGATCTGAATTCTTCGACTCATAAAAGGCACGAGGCTGTCCCTTTCCTCAACACACCAAGGGCATGAGGCTGTCCCTTCCTCAACCCACAAATGGCATGAGGTTGTCCCTTAAACTGAACAACTGGTACACATACATACATGCACATATAATGAAAAGCTATATATAATATAATTCACCTGATTGAATGCTAGTATCTCACACTTGATTACTTGAAATGCTCAAAATCAATCACCTATAACATATACCAGCATAACACATCAAAACATGTCCCGATAATGGACTCTAAAGTCTAGTCTACCTCTTTATCTAAATGACAAAGCAAACCTACTTCAATTTCCGCAAAACTTTCCCAAATACCCTATTTCAACATCCCTTAGGGGAGTGCATACAAGAAAACCCCAAACGAACTCGTTTGGAAAAAAGTGAATTTCCAAAACAGTGTAAACGGTGACCCATCGGCGGGTTCTCACTGATCGCTTCCCCTTTGCAGGTTACGTCCAAAAATCGAGGGTTTTCACCCAAGACTCCAAATTCGACTCATACTACTGCAAGATACGATTATAATTCATCCCCAATCCAATAGTCAACATGATTACATCATCATTTTGCTTAAACTATCGATTTGGTGATCGATTGATCATCTCACTACAAACCCTAATCCCAACGTAAACTCAATACCCAAACTAGCAAGGATTAAGACCTTACCTTATGATATCGATGCGATCACCACCTTGATTGATCAGCGCAACCTTCTAACCGATCTCTCGTGCTCCTCAATTCACCAGAACGCACTTTTCTCCTCTTCTCCTTCTTCTGCGGTCATCCAGAACAAATGAAGGGAGTCTGGACTCTTTTTCCCTTCTTATATACCTGTTACATACACCTTTAACTCCTGGAAATTACATACTAGCCCCTATACTCCTAAAACTAATATAACCAACAAAATTTAACTTAATTACACTAAGGTCAGTTAAATATGGAATTAAGAAAAACGGGGTGTTACAACTCTCCCCCACTTACATGGATTTCGTCCCGAAATTCAATCTGAAAACAACTCTGGGTAATTATTCCGCATCTCCGCTTCTGGTTCCTAGGTCCACTCTGAGCCCTTCATATGCTGCCATTGAACCTTAACGATTCCAATCCCCTTGTTACACAACTTTTTCATCTTCCTTTCTAGCACAGCTACTGGCTTTTCTACATAGTGCAGGCTCTCATCTACCTGAATATCATCTAACGGCACGTGGGTGGTCTTGTCTGCAAGGCATTTTCTTAGCTGGGACACATGGAATGTGTCATGTATCTGGTCAAGGATTTCTGGTAGCTCTAGACGATAAGCCACCTTCCCCACGCGAGCAAGGACTTTGAATGGTCCGATATATCGAGGTCCTAATTTGCCCCACTTCCTGAAACGCATCACTCCTTTCCACGGTGATACCTTTAAAAGAACGTGATCGCCCACCTGGAATTCTAGATCTGATCTCCGTTTGTCTGCGTAACTTTTCTGTCTGCTTTGGGC
>LUCG01082009.1:0-16909 GCA_001633085.1 Carthamus tinctorius | reverse complement strand
TAATCACAAACATATGCATTTACATATCAATCATAGCCCAAAAATGGGTCCCTAACTTGCTACTGACTCTCTACCCCGAATTAACATAGCTACCCTCAACCGATTTCCACCAAACTTCATGAAACATCATGTTTCATCATCTACTAGGGGTGTATAAACAAAAGAACCCCAAACGAACTCATTTGCAAAAAGTCCAAAATTTGGATAGCTCAAACGGTGACTCGCCGGCGGGTACCCACCCGCGGCTAACCCGCCTTACCCGCAGACTACATTCCAGTCGCGGGTTCGACCAAAAACCAGGGTTTTCATCCTCATACACCAAATTCGACCAATTCCAGCCGGAAGAAACTTTACACATTCATTCTAAGCGTTTAGAAGGGTTCTAAAGCACTTAACATCAAACGATTTCAACATTTGGTGATCAATTGGTACCAAAATTCCCAAACCTAGTCTTACCACTAAACAACCACAACGACTCTTCAACATCAAAGAAAAGATGCTCAGGATACATACCTTGATAACCCGAAGACTATCTAAACTGCAGTTTACGTCAACACTTCAAATTCGATTGGATGTTACCCCCAATTCTCCCAAAGTTGCCTCTCTCTTTTCCTTCTCGTTTCCCTGGAACCGTCTAAGCAAAAGAAAAGAGTGGGAGTTTCCTCCACCTTATATACATGCCTCTTACCACCTTCAACTTCAAGGTTTGACACTTTAGTCCCTCAACTCCTGACATAACAAGTTAACCCCGTTAGTTAACTAAACTGCGAAACATCGCTAGAAGTACATAATTAAAAATGAGGCATTACATTCTAATTAATTTTTTTATTTTCTTTAATCTCCATCTTCTTCCCTTTTTTTCATCTTTCGTATCAAATCCAAAACCAAATCAAAATTCAAACCTTATTCATAATTCAAAACGACAAATAAAAAATCTACAATGTAACTCTTAAAAATAAAAAATATGCAATCATACAACATTTCAATCCATTAAGCAACAACCAAAACCCTTGACCCAGGTTGATTAAATTCATTATGCAAACCTTCATTTCCTGACTTGTGTTTTTCTTCTAGAAAGAGACCACACCCAAAAATGTAAACCACAACATGGTTTCCAGCGCCTCTATCTCCAAACCTCTTTCTTCTTCCTTGGTTATCTCTACTCCACCTACGGCACCACCTCGTGCGTTCGACTTCTCCACCAGCGTGACCTCTCTACATGTGTGACTGGGATATGCTCCATATCTTATTCCTTTTTTTGTTGCAATAGAGAAGCAAACGGGATATACTCCATATGGGATGCGACTGGATCTACTCCAGACAAAGAATTGATTTCAGCAGAGACGAGATCCGCTCTAAAATCGATCGGTTGCTTCACAGCGGCTAACTGAAACCAAAAAGCATAGATTTCGTGTTTGAAATCGACGACCATCTGAAACATATTTCTTGGTTCTCCTCCTCTGTCGCAGCCCATATCTCAGATATGGTTACGTTCCATCGATATTTTTCTTATCCCTATCTCTTTCGTTAATGGTTTGGTTACGTTATGATTTCATCGATCTTCTTCTTTTGTTACAAGTTCCATTGATCTTCTTCTTCTCCCCCTCTTTTTTCGCAACCCACAACCCCCTATATATAGAGTAAATTACATATGTGGTCTCTGTGGTTTGGTGTTTTAGCACTCTAGGTCCATTTGGAAATATCTATGGATTTGGTGCTTGTGGTTTACATTTTATAACACTATGGGTTCCCGACTCTAATGGCGTTTGTTTTATCATCGTTAAAGCACCCATGTGCAGCACATGATGGGCATTCTTTTTCTTTTTATTGGTTCACTCCATCACATCACCTTCTTCCTCAATTCAATATCCCAGATTTAAGGAACCCGACTTAAAAAATTTCAGTCCACATTTAAATAAATTCATATTCAAATTTGAACATACATCCAAACACAAAATAAATAATAAATATATAGTAGAACATCCACAAATCAATCATTGCCATCAAATCCAAACTTAAAATTTTTATTAAAAATCTCAACTACATATCTAAGCACAAAACTGTTATTTTAAGAACGTTGAAACCCTAATTCACAAAATAAATCTAAACAAAAACAAACAAGAAAAAAACCCTAAAATAAAATTTGAATCAGAATCCAAATCTAATTAAAATAAAAAAGAAGTTTTTTTGAATCCGCTCACACCTAGAGACTTATCAAAGGGATGATCAACAATATGTTGGATTCGTTCTTCCTCTTCTTTTTGCTCCATCTCCGTTCGTTATCCATGGTTGTGTTCTCTTAACCTAGGGGCTGACGATCGGGTTTCATAATAACTTTCATAGAGGTTTCATTGATGAGGAGGACAACTATTTTCATGGATCTGGAACATATTATTGACAATGATCGGGTCTTTATGTTCACAAATTAAAACCCTTCAGATATTTGAATCAAAACATTCAAAATCAAAAACCTCCAATCTTTATTTCAAAACCTTAAAAATAGAAACCTAGACTAATGCCTTATGAGGAGGAGTTATATTCATCGGAGAAACCAACTAGAAGGGAGAAGTAAAACACACTGGAACTACAAGGGGTGTTGGATTCAAGATAGTGGTGTCGATCAAGACAATAAGCATCAGGAATGATGAAGAAGATTCATATGGGTTTCACCGGAGTTAGGTAAGTACCGACGATAGGTGGGTTTCACCGACGTTAGGATTTCACTAGCGAGGGTAGGTAGGTTGCACCGGTCGTAGTCCTCGTAGAGTTAGGTTTCACCAGGGATGAAAACGACGGATGGAGATGGAGGTGATGTCGAAGAACCGGGGATGAAAAAGAAGAGATTGTGTAGGGTTTTATGGCTGATGTTATTTTTGTATATTTATTATTATATTAATAGAGTAAATTACAGTTTTGGTTCCAATGATTTTAATTGAAAATAAAAAAATAAGCTAAAAGACAAAAATGTCTATCATGTGCACTGCACATGGATGCTTTAACGGTGATAAAACAAACGCCATTGGAGTTAGGGATCCATTGTGTTATAAAATGTAAATCACGAGTACCAAATCCATAGATATTTCCAAAATGGATCCAAAGTGTTAAAAACATAAACCATAGGTATCAGGGTTAAGGGAAAACCTTAAGTAAATGAAAACCAAGGAATACCCTCATAACTCTCCATCTGGCTCGTATGCATTTGTGCATACGGGTAATTTTGTAATATGTACATGTGTATATGCATAGGGAATAATGAACTTGTGCATAAAACCCAAAAAAAAGAACTCAAATTACCCGTATGCACAAGTGCATATGAGGGTGTTCCTTGGTTTTTCGTTTATTTGAGNGTGTGTGTGTGTGTGTGTGTGTGTGTATATATATATATATATATAACACTAAGAGGTTGTTTACCAAATTTTCTGTTAAGTCCTGTATGGATACATTTTCTGTCTGGATAAATTGGTGTTGTTTTTTTTTTGGAAGAGGTATCCCAGACCACATTGGGCTCAGACTAATCCTCGACAATTTTGGGCCGAAGCTCGACTGCTAAAGCATGCAGCCCGGGGTCGAAGCCCCCGTACCTCCAGAATGTATCCCCCAGGGCTCGAACTCGGGTTCACCACTATGTAGTGCACAATCCTTACTACTAGGCTAACACTCCTTTGGTATAAATTAAATTATATCCCAATATACCCTTTTTGGTCATTTTACATGCCCATAATCTAGCTTTTGTCAAACATAAATTGGTGTTGTTGTGTGCCATTTTATCTGAATCAACGGTCTGAATGATAAAAATGACCAATATACCTCTTAGGATGAATTATATGTTGTTTAATAAATTGTTGTTTATTTGTTAACCCCTATCCTAATTTTTTTACTAGTGTCATTCCCCACCTTGTTCCATACCTGATACAAAGAATCAAACAATTTTAAAAGCAAAAAAGAAACAAACAAAAACTACTTTGGTGACAAAAAAAGCTATTGTACCAAAAAAACTCTACTCCTTTGACCTTTTAGTTTTTCCTATTCTTGTTGAACCCTTGTTAGCCTAGTTCAGCAAGATTCAAAGATAAAGAGGAAGAAATCAAATGAAAAAGATGGTTATTATTGAGAAAGCTTTCAAAGGATTACACACACCTACACACACTGATTTCACTTACACGACTCTCATGAGAAATGATTCCACACTCTCTCTTAAGCCCTTTATATATAGGGCCCATTTACATCAAGCCCAAGCCCAAGTCCATTAGCTACAATTACTAGCTAATTACAAATTAATCCCTCTTAAAGCTTACTTTATAAAACTTTCTCTAATTAGAACAATTTGGTCCTAACAATCTCCCCCTAAAGTTTATAAAGGAAGCATCTCTGATCTTCTCCCCCTTGCTTTCTTCAGAAAACTTTAGTGGTGCTCGTCTACATTTTTATCTCCAAGTTCCCCCTCGATTATAGCTCTTTGTCTTCAGTTTCAACTGAAACACCAGATTCGATGTGCAATAATCGCGAATGATCGCACAAAATACAGCCAACCTGTAAATAACTCGACACGTCTGATAACCGCATAATACAACGGTTTTCTCCATAGCATGTTGATTCATCCAACTATGTAGATCACCAAGAAAAACAAATGGATAGATGCATGTGTGAGTTACAGTGCAGATCAACAAGAAAGATAAAGGATCTGTCTTTAACTACGTGTTGAGTAGGAATTCAGCAAAAGAGCTCTGAATCTGATAAGCTCACAATAAGGAAACACTGAAGCTTGGATCACCGAAACATCGTATGGCATGAAATGGGAGTAGATACTGAATGAGATACTCAACTTTGATCTCTCTATTGCTCATAAAATAGTCAATTTCCTGATATCTTCCAAAATGTCAAGTAATCAGATCTAGATCTAGTCTTCTTAGTCAAATGGATGACGACCGTCACTCAAAATTCTAGATCACAATCGAATCTCCACGAGCGTGAAATGGTTAGGAATAACAACAGTGTCATTCACCGAAGCTGGCATCTAAAGGAAAAGTTCAACTCGCACGCCCAAGAGGAATAATTCCATCGAAGAAAAACTATAGAATAATGGTTGCAGAGAGTCAGGCTTCTGAGTAATCTAACCAAATGCAGAATCCGATCACCGTCGTTCTGAAATCATTACAAATCTGACATGTCTTTAAAGAATCTCGAACAGTTGGTGAAATGAGAGAAATTCAATTTTCACGATTGAAAACTGAATTGGGCTAAAACCGGGCTGATGTGATCTTTACAAACAAATTTGGAAAGAAAAGTGGCCATTTAAGCGGAGGGATTTTGAAGTATCAAATGTATCTGAATCTGTTTGGATCTGGAGCGCAACTGAAAGTGATCAATCATTTGGGCCATACTAAACATCAAAGCCCACGAAGAAATTGTGGCCTAAAAAAATAAAACTCGAAAGGCCGATTGATCGTATAGTCTTCAAAGCGCATCTGAAAATAATCACTGATCTGGATAAAAATGATTAAGTACCCTCGAGAATGTTGATCAAAGAAAGCTCTTTTAATCTCGAACCACCCGATACGACGGAAAAAAAATTGACCAAAATTTTGAAAATTTTCAAAATTATCGCAAACTGCAGGGACTAGATATGACGATTAAGCATAATTAATCCAGAATAAACTACAGGGACCAGATTTGAACAATTTGTCCAAAATTGATAAATAAATAAGTTTGAAACTTCAGGGGCTAGCAGCGCCAAGTTTTCAAACTTGTTTCATTAAATTGTCAATCAAATCAAAATGCAGGGACCAAACTCGTTAAAGTCATCAAAGATGAATCAATTTCCCCTGGCAGCAGCACGTGACTCGGGATTCATCTCCATATAATTTGATTTCTTTGTTGACGCAATTTTGAGTTTAATTTCAAAATCCGATTCCAAATTGAGATTCCAACATTTTGAGTGCAAAAATGAATTCCGACCCAAAACAAAATCCGATTCCAACTTAATTTCGATGGCAATTTTTGAACCCCAGATTTCGAGTCGGGATTGGTTTTGAAATCCGGAGTAGGATTTGGGTTTGAAATTTGGGTCGGATTTGGGGTTGAAATCTGGGTTGGAATTGGGGTCGAAATCTGAGCCGGGAGTCGGTACGCAATCCGAGTCAGAATTTCAGATCTGTAGAGTCGGAGATGACTTTCCAAACCCAAAATTTATTCCAGAGCAAAAAAATTGATGAAACAACTTGTAAAATCCAAGAAGATAAGCCTAAAGTTGCTTCGAATCCCAACCCAAACACCAATCTTCATCTTCCAGATCCAAAACACAACACCCAGAAAAAAATTAAGAACACAGCTTCAAAAATCCAAAAAAATCGTCAAATCTGCTGAAAATATGATCGAATCAATCCATGAAGGCTTGATTTGGCTCTGATACCACTTGTTGGCCCAGTTCAGCAAGATTCAAAGATAGAGAGGAAGAAATCAAATGAAAAAGATGGTGTATTATTGAGAAAGCTTTCAGAGGATTCCACACACCTACACACACTGTTTTCACTTACACGACTCTCATGAGAAATGATTCCACACACTCTCTTCCCAAACCCTAAACCCTTTATATATAGGGCCCATTTACATCAAGCCCAAGCCCAAGTCCATTAGCTACAATTACTAGCTAATTACAAATTAATCCCTCTCGAAGCTTACTTTATAAAACTTTCTCTAATTAAGACAATTTGGTCCTAACAATCTCCCCCAAAGTTTTATAAAGGAAGCATCTAGAGAGAGGCGTGTTTATTAGGGTAGAGCTTGTCTTTTTTCGGGCTGAATGTGAACACACAAATGTGAATAAACCAGTTGGATAGTTAAGTCGATTTAGTCGTAAGTAAACATCCCCTAATAGCCGAAAGTTCAAATAAGAAGTATTAAAGAAAGAAATTAAGAAATGATGTTAACCTTCATACGCCTAAGATCACATTTGACTAGTTAAAAATTGTGACTTTGAGTAACCAATAATTGTGGCTTTGATTGGTCAAAATAAATGGCTATGCCAAAAATAGAAGGATAACTTCATAACTTTTACAAATAAACAGAAAATTGGTTCATATATGAACCCGTGTGATTTACATATAAACCATTTGTTTAGATGTGAACTAGCGTAATTCACATATTAACTACTTTTAACTAATTCATATATGAACTATATGTGAATATGTGTAATTCATTCTTTGGGTAAAAATCTACATGGCATGACGTCAACAGAAATAGTAAGACCTCATTAAGAGTAAATGTCTTGTATTAAGATAAGGTCCCATTGAAAGTAGGTACAACATATTGAATCCCTCGTACAAAACAGTTGATCGTCATCCTAGACGTGCGACCGTCGTAAGATAACATAAGACAATTAACTCTTGACGTTTAACCATTGTCTTAATGATTGTTTTAATACACGCATGAAGGCTATCAACTGCAATCAATACACGAAGGACATAACCGCCGACCAAGATTCAAGAACAATTAATACAATACGACCATTACAACTGTTACCAACACTATCATTAATGGCTCATAACTCTCAAGACGGTTACAAGAATCAACCTATAAAAAGGTAGCGAAGCCCATTCACAAAGGCAACACACAACAACTCGCTCTCTGCTACGAAGAACTAGATCGCTTTGTTCTCTCTAGTATTACTTACGATCTGTAGTATCTTTTACACAACTTGTACTCTTTTCTTCATTGTAACGTACGATCGTATACTGTAACTTGAAGGACATCACCCCTGGTTGGTGATACATAGTGCAATGTCGGCTAACTCTTAAGTCGACCGTAGGTTTTTTGTTGGACCCTAAATGGATGTTGTCTAGAAGTCAGATGGCCAACTATGTTAATTGCTTGTTTTCCTTTATTCTTGTAATAGTTTAGAGCCATTGTCTTTACTTTCCCTAAACCCAAGGGGTGTTGTGTAAATTCCCTTTTAGGCCCCTATAAATAGAATGTTCCATTCTATTTTAGAGTAATGAAATCCATATCACTCATTGAGTAGCAGCTTTTATTACATCATTTTTACCTTACTGCTTTGTGATTTCATCATCTTATTCATTGGATTTCTTCATATTTTATCATCATCAAGCATTCAATGGAGTAATATCTCATCTACATCACTATTTGGGGACTCACAATTGGTATCAGAGCCCAAGTGTTGGTAGATCTCTCAATCTCTATATCTTCTTTTACTTACTGTGTTCTTCAAAGTTTTTATAAAAATCTTATGAAAAGCTTTTGAAATAGTAGATTAAGTGATAAGTGCTTTTGAAAAGTGTTTTATTGTATTAGTTTACAATTTTGGATTGTTTTTCCCTGCTTATTATTGAAATTTTAAGAGATTTTGAGCATTTTTAAGCTGTTTTTCAAAGTTTTTGAGGTACTGTTCGTCAAGTCGAAAAAAGTCTTCCAGACTCGGATTTCCAAATTTTGACTCGGAATTCTTTCCCGACTTGGGATCCCCTCCTAAGTCTTTCCCGACTTGATATTTCCTAATCACACCTTAGTTCCCGAGTTCCTCTTCCCACATCGGGATTCTGCATTTCCCGATCTCGATTTCCCAAGTCGGGATTCTCGATTTTCCCGTGTCCAAATTCCCAAATCGGGATTCTCCAAAATCCCGACCCCAAGTTTTCAATTTCCCGACACCATCTTCCCATATCGGGATTTCTCTTTTCCCGATCCCAATACTCAACTCGGGATTCTCAATATGCCGATCTCAGTTTTCAATTCGGGAATTTCAATTTCCCGAATCGGGAAACTTGTGCAATACAATATCCAATTTTTTTTAAAAACTCTCAAGCTACTGTGTTGTTTTTCAAAATTTCCAAAATCTCTGAATTTTCACAAAATATCCTATCTTTTTTAGAGATCTACTCGCCGCTAGTGATCCAAAGTGATTTAAGATGTCTAGGGAAATCATTGGCATTGGTTCGGAGACCAAACGTCCGCTTCTCATACATGGGCGAATATCAACAATGGAAGCGTCAGATGATCAACTACTTGAACCTTATAGACGAAAACCTCATGCAGTCAATCATCGATGGACCCATTGTTGTCTCCGTTACTGTAAACGAAATGCCGGAAATTGAAACCTCTCCTCGCCTCCCGGCCTATGTAGTCAAGAAGCCTTACAGCATGTACACGCCGAAACAAAAATCTCGGGCTACCATCGAAAAACGGGCCCTAGCCCTACTCACCATGGCACTACCGAATGATATGTACGCAAGGGTAGACAGTCTCAAATCGGCCAAAGAAGTGTGGCTTGAGATTGAACAGCAAATGTAGGGAGGAGAAAAGGCTATGGAGAGCCAAAGGTAGAGTGCGATGAATGCCTATGAAGGCTTTCTTGCACGAAAGAATAAAACTCTGACAGATTCCTACAATAGGTTGAACACATATTTGAATAATCTACGGCGTCTCAGTATAAGAACCGATATGAGATTAATGTGAAGTTGTTGAAGAATCTCCGTCCAGAATGGCAACAAGTTGATGTGAGCATCCAGTTAAGCCAGAACCTAGGGCAGTTGGGCCTTCATGATCTTTACAGCATGATGGTTCCACATGAGGAGATTGTTACCAGAAACAAGAAAAAGAAGACCGATCCTCTTACCCTAGTTGCAAAGAAAATGGATGGATCACTTGGTAGGAACGCTCCTTCACATCATGAGATTGCTTCAAATGAAGAACCCTTGAATGCCTTTGACTATGATTTTTCGGATGATGGAATGACAGAGGTTGATGACACTCTCGCCTTATTAGCTCACAACATGAGGAAGTTTAAGGCTTCAAAGAGCTACAACAAGTTCCGTCCCATGGAGAGAAGGGATGATAGATATAGAGGAGTCACACGGTACAATGATGGATACCGTCAAGCTGACAGATATCGAGATGATCGACAAGTTCGAGACAGAATGGATGAAGACTACAGACAAAGGGAACGATATGAAGATGACTACCGACAAAGAGATAGGTTTGATGATCGTGGGAGAGACAGCTACCCAGATGATCCAAGAGGAAAAGGCAAGTTTATGCATAAAAGAAGGTTCGAACAAAAGGTTTAAACCCGACAACCGAAGGGTGGATGATCTTCTAAAGCTGGTAAACTTGCGCTCCAAGAAATACTCCATGCAAATATCGCGGCGCGAAGTCCCTTATCGCCACTCGAAATCCTAAGATGCGTGAAAGTCAGAATCCAAGTATAGGCAATCTCGCGTCGCGAAGTTACACTCTCGCGATCGCAAAAAGCCTACTGTCGAGGGTATTTTTGACTTTTCACATTTTTGGCTTTTTATCGATACTTTTTGATCCATGTGACTTCCAAACTTGCATAATGAAGAATTATGGCAATTAGGCTCTCAAATGCAGTGATTAGGATCCAAAACAAGGTAAAAACGATGATATCGGCTTCTACAAAATATGTATAATTTTGGCGATATCAAGAAGCCATAGCTGTAAAAATGAAAATTGGGGTGAAATGGGGCTGTTGAGATCGATGCCTAGGGTTTAAGATGGTACATCACTTTTGGCGAGGACAATATCCTTGCTGAAAGTAAAACGACCTCGTTTCGTGTACCTAATGTTCAAACCAATTAAAAATTAAAATTAAAACAAAACTTTTGGGGAGGACAATGTCCTCGTAGAAACCCAAACGCCGTCGTTTTGTGTACCTGATGTTCAAAGTAATTAAAAATTAAAATTAAAAATAACATCCTTTTGTGAGGACAATGTCCTCGCTGAAAGTAAAACGCAGTCGTTTAATTAAAACGTTGTCGTTTTGATATCCGTCTAATTTCAAAGTAAATAAATTAACATGATTCAGCGAGAAATTTTGTCCTTGGAGAAAACGTTTCACTTAATTTATAATAAAAATTAAAATTTAAGAACCTTTAGGGAGGACAAAGTCGTCGCAGAAAGTGATGAAAATTAATGGCGGGACTTCTATTGCGTAAGGTATATATTTTATGGTGGGAAAATAAATAGCGTTTAGCAAGGACAATGTTCTCGTAGAAAGTGATAAAAATAATTGTCGGTTTTCTACCGCGTATGGTGGAATTTATGGTGGGAAATTAATTGAAAAGAGTTTATAAACATCTTTTAGCGACGACTAAGTCATCGCGGAAAGCTGAGATTAACTTCGTATCAGACAATTGATTATTTTGTCGTTTAGTGGGTTTTCAGCAAGGACATGTGTCCTCGTTGAAAGTTATGGTAGTGAACCTACACAATGTAGCTTCGAGAGGAGGAAATCATGTGGGGTCATTTTATGACCGGTTTTGTCAACCTTAAGTTAATGATTTATACTCGAGAAAAGCTTACCTTCATACCGCCTTTTATTACTTGTCGTTTTAAATCACCAACATTCTCTAAGGCTGCGTTTGGTACATGGGACAGGACAAGATAGGACGGGACAAAACTCATTGTCCCACAGCATGGGACAGAACAAGAATTCACTATCCCACATTTGGTGCGACATGGGACAAGGACAGGATGGGACAACGTGGGACAGGATGGGACAAAAAAAGGTTTTTTTCTGTTCCACCAAATTAGGTGGAACAACATGGGACAGAAACGAGACACAAACAATAATATTACTAATTAACATGTGTTTGATATATAACCTTAATATGGTATTTTTTTTAGTGTTTACCACCGCTAGTTGTGTCCTCCTCTGCCACCGGTAGACACCGTCGGCCACCTCCACTTCCTCTATCGCTCAACAACCTCTTCCACCACCTCTACAACCACCATCGACTACCAACCACCGCAATCCATCACCACCTACGCAACCACCATCAATTACCAACCACAACCATCCATCACCACCTCTATCACCACCACCACCATTGGCCACCTCCACCACCTCCTCTATCACAACAACCTCCTCCACAATCTCCACAACCATACTATACAACCGATGTTCACCTCATCCACCTCCTCGACTACCATAATAGCCACCACCATTAGTTACATCAAATTTTTATTCAAATTTGGTTCTATTATATATGTATTTATGTTTATTAAAATTGTATAAAAATGTTTATAAACTATATTATTTGCTTTATTTATGTCAATTATAACTGTTATGTGATACATAAAATCATCAAATAATTTTTGGTGGGAACATGTCTAGTTCTGTCATGTCCAGTCCTAAGCGTACCAAACACCAAACAGACACTTGTTCTGTCTAGTTACAACAAAGTTGAGCTAATAGGACGCCTAAAATTACAAAAACGTCCTAAGAGAGTGTTTTATAGGACGCTAATTTATAGAACCAAACACAAAAGCGTCATATTTAAAGGCGTTGCAAAAATTTTATAGGACACTTTTAGGCGTCGTAACAAGTTTTTTAGGACATTTATAAAAAAGCGTCGTATTAGCTAATTTTATAAGACGCTTTTAAGAAGTGTCCTATAAACGTTATAAGACACTTCTCAAAAGCGTCCTATAAAGTTAGCTAATACGACCTTTTTTTTAAATGTTCTAAAAAACTTGTTACCACGCCTAAAAGCGTCCTATAAATTTTTTGCAACGCCCTTGGATAGGACGCTTTTGTGTTTGGTCCTATAAATTAGCGTCCTATAAAACACTCTATTAGGACACTTTTTTATTTTAGGCGTCCTATAAACTCAATTTTGTTGTAGTGTGTCCAGTCCCGTGTTATCCTGTCCGGTTCTGTTCTGCCCAGTCCTGTCCAATACTATCTACGTACCAAACCCGACCTAAAAGAACAAATCAATTTTATAAAATCCAAGGCTACAAGGAAGCTCGCAGAAACCTCTAATTCTTAGTAAGATAAATCCCTATGGAAACGATTTTTGATATCTTACCATTATATTACTTGTAAGTGAACTCAATAGCCGATGTGTACTTGCACCACTATTGTGTCACAATTACATGCAAGTATTTTCGCTATCAATTTTCTAGAAAAATACATGATATGTATATATTTTGAACAATTATCACATTGAAATTTAGACAATTTATACATTATCATCATATTGAATATTTTAGATTTTTCATCAATGTTCAAAAATCTTTTTGGTAACTGAATTAGGTGCTAAATTAGGCATCACATTTTTGTTAAATAGTAACGAATTAGAGGTATGTGCCCATAAGTAGCCCCCAATCATCCCCATATCCATAACAACCCATAATTAAGGATCAAATTTCAGTTGCTCCCATGGATACGAGCATTAAGCCTTCGAAGCCAAACCGAATGTAGTACCATATGAAACACGTCGTATCTCTTCGGTGGGTAATTAACCTCGAAATGTCGTTTTACCTGTTTGCCCCTGCGCTGCATTCGTAGGTACTGCCTTGTCGATATCCCCATCAAGATTTTCTTGAGGTTGGGAATGTCCTCGACCGCAAGTATGACCGCAAACGATTTCCAGTTCAAGACGTCACTAAACGGTGCCACGTAATGTTCTTTAATGAGCACCGGGACGCAACCCGTATAAAGCGCCTCGACCATTCTTGGGCTCGCCACCTCGTAGCCGCTCGGAGAGATGCAATACTTGCTTTGCCTCAACATGTCGATATACGAGACACCCTTCGGAAGGTACTTGTGGACTTGTACATCAGGGTCCTTGTTCTCCCAATGCTCGAGGAGAATGGGCCTTATCGGGCCATGGACCCCACCAGCAAAAAACGCGAGAATAGAGCGTTGCCTAGGGGATGGCCCACCCACTAGACCTTGCATTGTACCATCCCGGAGCAAGATCTCTGGGATGGAAACATCTTTTGAAGGCATGAACCCTTCTGAGCTGTTTGCATTGCAAAATGCTCGAATCGAGTTTGTAAAGAGCTCCGGAACCGCCTTTGAAAGCTCGGGCCCCTGCCATGAATAATTGAAAATCCCAAATCTTGAATATGTAAAAAAAGAACATATGATACAGTAAATATATAGACACAGGCATACATATAGCAGCGAGGTTCAAACGAGAAGACGGTCAACTTAAAGAGATACGAAAATGGCTAAAATCACATGCGACTTGTGATTAAAAACATGTCTAGAAGGGTTGCGTTGAACGACCATGCATTGAATGGGCGAGTTTCACCCGACATTGGTTGCATTGACTACACATCCTACTAGATGTACTGCAAATCACATGTGATTGGCTCGTCAGTAATAAACGGAAGACTTTACCTATGGAATTTTCCATTGGAAGTCTATCGGTAAAAGGGTGATTTATTATAAAACTGTCACAAAAGTTGGTGAATAAATTTGTGGAAAAGTCAAATCAATAACGGATCACCCAAGGTTCTTTTCGGTAATTTGTAGGTGACTTGTGGAAACATCGTGTTCTATCTGAAACATTGGTATTTTTTGGGTACTCTATCGGTAATCACCCACGGAAATTTACGTGTGTGGTTTTTGTAGGTAAAGGTTATTTGTTTCGTAGTGCATTCTCGCATTTTTATAAGTAGCCGTCTTTTTNCACACACACACACACATATATATATATATAGAGAGAGAGAGAGAGGGGGGGTGGATCACACAAGATTTTGATCAATTTGCAAGAAGGCGAGAAGTTCCAGAATTGACATATATGATGTGATAGAACGCTTAATCATATACCATTTAACACATCCAAAGCGGAAGACGGTGACTTGGTGAACGCAACCCTTAAGGTCTCCTGCGCTGCTATGTGCCAGTTAACGCAAATGTGTTTAACTATATATGATTAAGTGCGCATATCACATCTAAACATATATGATTTTGGAACTTCTCACCTTCTTGCAAATTGACCACCTTCTCATTTGAACCATTAGGGTTAAGTTCTAGTGAGAAAAACTTTATGAGAATATGAGAAAGCACAACCTTTAGAAAATAAAATGTAATCTTCTCTTCAGACTTGTGAATATAACATTATAGTGTGTGATGGCAACTGAAAACAAATACCTTCACACAATATAATGTAACCTCACTTACATATTTTTGGTCATATTTACACAATATTATGTATCTTCACCTCTTCTCACTTTCTCATGAAAATGAAAGAGAAAAATTTTCACATGATCCCAGGTATATATTTATATAGCGTAAGATTGATTCACATACCCAATCATGGCACGCAACAAAGAAGTGATCGGCACCAAGACTTCGGTTCCAAAAAGGGTATTTGGATGCAACAAGATCGATATAATCCTTGACTGTTCGCTTCATAGGACGCCAATGGTTGCGAGAGCCACGCTCCAATATAAAGCGGACCATCATGGTCGAACTCATTGGAAGAAAAAATATGTGGGCCTTGTTGGGATCCATGGTCCGGAACAACTTGGTTGTTTCCATTTGGAAAATGAAGTTACCTTCCATTGCATATATGCTCTTGCAAGGACCATTGTGAAATATTGGTGGTTCTCCTTCTTCATACACATATACTTTAAATCTTTTCTCCATTTCCAAATAGCTCCTGTAATAAAAAAAATCACATCCACGTCGTTTTAGCTCAAAACCAATTGCTATGAGTGGAGTAACGCAGTAAACAACCATTCTACTTCTTGGGGTAGATTTAGATGGGATATATTGAGCTCGTTTCGTTTGGTACTGTTTGAGTAAGCACTGTAACAAAATTGGGTTTATAGGACTCCAAATACGTCTTCATATCCTAACAGACTGTTCTATACCACTTAAGTTTGTATGACCTATCAATTGTTCGTCCAACACACGTGTTACAATAAGTTTAAGTTTTTACAACGCTTTTGGTTGTCCTTAACAATTTTCTTAGGACGCTTTTGAGATAAAACATGCTATTAAGTTTTATACGACATTTATTAAAAAAACATCTTATGAAAAATTGTCTACAAAAAGAAATGTGTTGGTATGATACTTTTGCAACGTATCATCTAAAAAACCTAATACGACGTTATAGATTAAAAGTGTCAACGAAAACTTATTGAGGTGCCCATAAGTGTCTTTAAAACTTATTGTAATACTTTTTACATATGACCCACAATTGGTTAGTCCATTTAGCTAAAGTCCTATTAGGCTATAGAATATAGTCTATTAGGACACCTAGGCAATTTAGTTTCCTATAACCCGATTTTATAGTAGTGAACACGGTAACGCTGCCTACATACCTGTGGAAGACGGATGCATTCCAATATATAGGACCGTATGGTGTGTAGTCTGGATCATTGATCTGGCTCTGGCTTGTTGCTTCTCGGATTGCAGCTCGAGCTTGCATCAGGCTAGCTTCAAGTTTAGCTAAACCCGAAAAGTTTCTTTGAATTCCGTTACTTGAAGGAGGATCATAGGTTTCATTTGTCCGAAGGAAAATGTCCGAGCCATTTAATGTTGCAGTAAAGTTGTCATTTTGATCCATAGCAAAAGCCTGTTCAACAATGTGTATCAACATGTCTCCTTTAAATTTGCAGCCTTATCAAACTTCTTGCATACCAATTGATGGTCACACAATTTTCATGAAAAATAAAAATATACATATCTAATGGTTTATAGTACCAAATTTGAATGAAAATTTTGATATAACTGATGGTGGTTGTATGGTAGAGGTGGAGGTGTTTGGTTACGGTAGATGTGATGGACGACAGTACTACTCGTGGTGACGATGGACGATGGTGGTTGGTGACTGCCGGTGGTTATGGAGAACGTGAAGATGGTAGATCGTAGCGGTGGTGGCATTAACAATGGTGGAAAAGGTACTTGTGACCAATGCAATGGAGGTAATGGCCAACCGTACTAGTGGAAGTAGCGATGGACAGTGTTAGTGGTAGATGATGGTGGTGGTGGTAGGCAGTGATAGTGGTAGCAGATGCTGGTGGTGGTTATGATAGATGTGAAGTTGCCCATGATAGTAGTGGTGGTGGCGGTGAACGGTGATAGCAGTATTGGTGATAAACGGTTGTGGTCGGTGGTCGACTGTGGTTG
>LUCG01081997.1:0-19821 GCA_001633085.1 Carthamus tinctorius | reverse complement strand
TCATTCTGACCACTTAATCATCCAGCACCAAACCATTCAGCAACTGCCAAACAACCCCTTACTTTGGATAAGACTGTAAGGTGGCGTTTGGTTCGCATAATGTTTTTGGATGTNCTGTTTTCCATTCCACCAAATTCCTTCAAATTCTGACAGCCTAAGTGACATCCCATAAGCCACAATTTGACTATCTTTCATTTAGTATCTGTTTTCCATTCCACCAAATTCCTTCAAATTCTGACAGCCTAAGTGACATCCCATAAGCCACAATTTGACCATCTTTCATTTAGTAAGTGGCAGGGTGAGTCTACTGGTTCAATTACTTGTGAATATAACAGGAATGGATGATCTTACTTGGTCAATGATTAAAAGTCTTACTTGGTAAATGATGGTGATGAGTAAATTTTGAGAACCGAACCCGACCCGCGACTTAGCGGGTACCCTTATTTTCGGGTCACGGGTTGCTCGGGTATCGGTTTTTCGGTTTCGGATCATACGGTTCGGTTCGGTTCGGTTCGGTTCGGTTCTTCGGTTTTTTTGAACACCCCTAGATGACTCTTACCTGGTTATAAGGCCTACTATCAATTCATTTTGATGGCCGGGAAACTTACTCCATAAGGTAAATAAAAGTAGTAACTCTTGCCGGTAAGTGTTTATTCGATAAACTTTTGATAAACGACCCATAAGTTTGTGTGGACTAATTGTTTTCAACTAAATATGGAGCTAACTTGCACAACTTATGGATAAAGTTGTAATCTAGTATGTGTGTTGGAAGGCTACTAAGGTCATGGAGTTTGTGTAGTTTCTTTTAGCAAGAGAGAGTAAATCCAAACCTATATGTAGCTTGTATATTTTCACAAAAATAAAGCCACAAGTCTAATGTTGGTCATCTTAGAAACATCTAAACATTTAAGATCTTATTGAGTGTCTCAAGATCTTATAAGCTTACTTATTTTTTTGAGTACATGTTTGGATGGACAAAAATTAGTTTATAAGGTAGCTTTTTGAAAAGCTACTTGGAGGTAGTTTTTTGTAGCGTTTTCAATTATACTCTTATTAATATTAATTATTATGTCCCATATTCTTTTTGGTCATTTTATATACCCATAAGCTAGTTTTTGCCAAACATAATTTGTTCATAAGCTAGTTTATCAGCTACTAGCTAACTTATCAGCTAGTTTGCTAAATGCATACTTTTGTATTTAATAACCTGGATGTGTTATAAATATTTTGAAACTTAGGCATATTTTGACAAGGGACAATATCAAATATACTTTTCCCCAAATTTCCCTTACGAAAATACCTTTTAAAATGGTACAAATATCTCATTGTATTAAAGAGTAAATCGCAATTTTATTTCTTAACGACTGTTCGTTTTGATGAAAATCGTTTGTAAACTTCATATATATTGCGTACAAAATTTTACCTAAGGTTTACAAAGGTTATTGGCTTTCGTCCCTTTCACTTATAGTCGTTATGTTTTTTTTAATTATCTCTAGTTATTAAGTTCTATCTCTCCATTCTGCTAAAAAAAATATATAATATCATTATCATTTAGGGGTTTAATATTTTTATTTTAGGATTTGAAGTTTATTAATAGTTTAGGGTCTTCTATTTAGTTTATGGTATCCAAAACAATCTCATTTTATTCAATTAAATGAACTCAAGATTGTTAATGCATCAACTTTTTTTTTTATCGATTTGCCTTTGTGCCTTTATTTCTTATTTTGGTGATCAAATAAAAAAAGAAAATAGAAGAAATAATATGTAATTACTTGAGCTGATAAAAAGAAATATAGCTGAAGGGGCAAAAAGCAATAAGTTTTTACAAACATCATGAACAAGTTTTTACTAAATGAAATTTATAACTGATTTTTGTTATATGAACAATTATTAGGGACAAGATGTAATTTACTCTTTTACAAAAACAATAATTATTGCTATAAAGTATAATAAAATATATGCCAAAACAAACATCACATAATATGATGATCTTTTACGTAGATGACTCGACATTTACATGTTTAATCATGTGCATATCACATGTTGTTGTTTGTTTAGAAACTATCCCAAACTCATTCTTTTATAAAAGAGAAAAAAAAACCCAAATATGATCATACATTGATCGATTGTTGCATTGACGGGTCTCAATCAATACCCAAGTTATCCTTTCACACAAAATCCATCACGTCATAAAACACTATCAATTAGTATAACATCATAAAAACTAACTACGTTTAAAAAATATGCTAGTCATAAAAAATGGCCAAGATTTAAAGCAAACTTACTGAATTAGTCACATGAAAATTTTTGCTAGACCAAACTAGGATATGACCAAAACCAAAAAAATAGAAAATAATGAAGCCAAAAACCGAACCAAACTAAAATGGTTTGATTAAAAAACGAACAAATACTTGAGTTTGCTTTAACTTATAAAAGCATAAACATATTCGAGTTTGGAAACCAATCGTTCAGTTTCAGTTTTAAAGTAAATTAGTCTTGATATGTACTACAAACCGGTTTTTGGGAGATTTTTGTTAGTGATCCAAATGTAACATGTTTGACTTCTTTAACCTATTTTATGACATTTGTGAAGTAGAAATATATTTCTCTCTTTTAAGAGTTTGTAACATCATCGGTCAACCATACTAGATATTATCCATTTTATCCACACCTACATTCCGGGTTTTAAAACGCCTTGTATAGAGTAGATATCCAATCTCTTTTATAAACAACATTCGTTCCATTCTCCAACTGATGTGGGATCTCATAATACACACTGTTAGAGAGCTAAGCATGCTTGTCTGATACCATTAGTAACATTCCTAATCAATCGTACTAACTATTGTCTGCTTTATCTACACTTGGTTTCACAGTCTTAAAACATGTCTAATAAAAAAAGGTATCTAGTACCTTATAAGGCCCTCGGTAACGCAACCCACAAGCCCACAAAGCCTGAGCTGCCACATCAGCGCCACATTTGCTTTACCCACAAACCCACAATAAGTCCGAAATAGGAGTACCACTACCCACAAGCCCGAATACCCAATATATATGTATTTTAATAAAAAAAAGAGAGAGTGAAGGAGTGTGAGACAAGGAGAGAGAGAGCGGGCTGCGTAGGCTCCCATACCCGATCCCTCGAGCCCGCTTGCTGCATAGCGCAGCCTGTCGAGCTCGGCCGAACCCGCACCGGAAGCCCGTGCGAAACTGAACAACGCTACGGAGGGCCTAAGGTAATATTCGTTCCCCTCTCCAATTGAGTCGGAAATCTCAGAATCAAAATTATATATCTTTTTCGATTTCAATTATATCTCTTTTCCATTCTCTATCTTTAAAGCATGTTTAAAAGTTTATTGAATATTAAACATCTTGAAAGCTAATGATATAGTTATTGTTAGAATCTTCAAAATAAATATATAACTATTAAACTTAAATGTAATTTCCTGCAAACTTTAAGTTTTGATCTTTATTTTATACAAAAGTATCCAATTTTATTAAATATATATTTTTCGATTAATTAAACAATGTTATTTTCAGGATGAAAAACAACTTATTCCATTAATTTTCTTATTATAATATTATTTTACCACAATGCATTTTATCTCATTTCTTATTGAAACAATGGTAATGACAATGTGTTACTTTTTAAACCAATTAACCTTTATTTTATTTTTACGTGGCTTAAATAAGGTGATAAATAAAAAACACTATAAATATGTTAATGGTCTTCTTAAAAACTTTTACAAATAAATTATATATTTTCTTATTAAATTGTATGCAAATTAAATATTATAAAATAATATATATTTTTTAAGACGATGTCTTTTTCTTTTTTTTATTAGAAAAACATACCACTTATATTTTAAATAGTTCTTAAATCGTAGTGAAATAGATTGTGATAAATAAGTGTTTTTAATATTTTTAGATTATCGAGTAATTTAGAAACTTTCTAATTAATTTAAATATAACTTTTAAAATACAATTTCTAATAAATAACCTCACCTTCACAATATGTTATATTATGATTATTATCCATGTGGATGATGACATGGATGGATAACTTGTCATGTCATCATCTTAATTTAAGTAAAAATGATACGTATTATTTTCAAATGACAATGTCTTAATACAAACTTATGTTAAATACATTACTATATAATAGAAAGATAAAGTAAGTACACTGTTATAATAATTTTTATATAAAATATACATTGCTATTTCACATGTTTAGCTCTTATTTTAAATAACTCAAAAGATAAGTTAGTGGCTTTTTGGTTAGTTTTCTATTAAGGAGTCATATATAGTCGATCGAATAAGTTGACAGTCTTAGGCATTTGATAGCGTAACCCACAAGCTCTTACTGCTAAATCAGCGACACATTAGTTTTACACACAAGCACTTACCAAGCCCTCAATAGGAATACCACTACCTATAAGTCCGAATACCCAATATATAAATATATTTCAATAAAAAAAGAGAGAAAGAAGGAGAGAGAGAGGAGCCGGTAGGAACGGGTTGCCAAGCCCTTGCCGGAAACAGCTTGCCATGCTGCGTAGCGCTTCCCAATGTTAATCGTTGAGCCCGCTGACATAACCGTGGCCAAGCCCACTACCGCTACGAAGGGCCTTATTAAGGTTTTTAAGCAATTGACAAACATGCTCTAAAGTTATCCGAATGGGTTTATAAGTTTATATAGATTGAGAATGCTTTTTGTTTCAAAAAGTTCTTCTCAGAAGAAAAGAGCGTGGCTTTGATTAGATTGAACATGCTTAAAAAGAACCTGACTTTTTACATAAAAGCTCCTCTCTAAAAGCTTGATAAATAAGCCATTTTTATATTAGGAAACCATTATCAAATGGTGGTATTTAGTTAAAACAAATTAAGTGTAACAAATATACCATTTTTTTATAAATATTTTCTTAACAATTTAGAAAATGGAAAAATGTTGAAGGAGGTGGAGTATTGATGATTAACAAGAGAGAAGAACTTCTTCTCTCAACCCTCTCATTTCTTCATCTTCATCTTCTTCACTCTTTTCATCATCATCTCTCTCTATCTTCATCACTTTTCACCCCAAATTCATCATCAATCAAATTAACAAATACATATACGTATCTGATTGATCTACAGATCTAAACCATCACATGCCTTTGCTCTAATTCCTTCAGATCTCCATCCTTTTCATTCAGCACCCCTGAACAATCAACTGTAAGTCGTCTTTCTTCTTCTATCTATAGGATCAATTTATTTCAACTTTCTAATCGATTCTCTGATTATAAATCCCCACGGGTTTGCGAGATTTGATTTCACCCCTAACATTCCATCTTAAATTCCTTTTCATTCATTATCTGTATATGTTTAGTTTTGATTTGTTATATGCAGCAGGGAAAGTGAAAACCAATTTGGATTTCAGTGTTCTTCTTAACATCCATTCTTTTGGATGGTGAGAAAAAATTGGTGTTAAGTTGTGGTGAGATGAGGGATGTTATCAAGATTGATAAGATTTTTTAAGGCCTGCTGGCGACCTTCGGATGGTGGTGGTTCTGATGCAGCTGGCAGACAGGAGGGTCTTCTTTGGTTTAAAGACATTGGCCAGCATCTTAATGGTGATTACTCCATGGCTGTGGTTCAAGCCAACATGTTGCTTGAGGATCAAAGCCAAATTGAGTCAGGTCCATTGAGCTTTCTTGAATCAGATGGTCCATGTGGAACCTTTGTTGGTGTATATGATGGTCATGGTGGGCCCGAGACGTCTCGTTATGTCAATGATCATCTTTTCCACAATCTCAAGAGTGAGTGAGATTGTTAACTTTTGTTGTTAGTCTTTTCGTTTTTGCTCTCGGTTCGTTTATTGTTGATTTTGTGGGGTTTTGTAGGGCTTGCATCAGAAGAACGTTCGATATCGGCGGATGTAATACGAAAAGCATATCAGGCGACAGAAGAAGGATTTTTATCTATTGTTGCTAAACAGTGGACGGTGAAACCACAATTGGCTGCGGTTGGAACTTGTTGCTTGGTTGGTGTGATCTGTAGTGGGACCCTTTACATTGCTAACGTTGGCGATTCACGTGCTGTGTTGGGAAGAGCGGTGAGGTCAACTGGGGAGGTTATTGCCATCCAACTATCGGTAGAACATAATGCAAGCATAGAGTCCATTAGGCAGGAACTCCACACTTTGCATCCTGATGACCCACAGATTGTGGTTTTAAAGCATAACGTATGGCGTGTGAAGGGCCTCATACAGGTATGTTTTGCTTCATATATGCAATGGTGTTTTAATGGTATCTGTTTGTAATGACGTTTCTGGCTGAAGGCATGTGTTTCACATCATCAATTGATCTGTTTAATTTCCTTGAATAGTTGAGTAAAGCCAAATTCAATAACTTACTAGTGATCTCTCTAGAATTGTTGGTGTTAATTACCGTATCCATGAACTTTGTCTAGGGATATCTTTTGCCAAGGGAAAAAGTTGTAATTAATATTATTTCGCTTAGTTTTACCCTTTTGAGAGTTAGTTATGTGGTACAAAAGTCTGAAAGTTATATGTGGATATGATTAGACATGAGGTTGTCCATAGAACAAGTCTGCGTGCATCCAAGACCCCATCTCCGGGTGGGATATGCTGGGTTTGTTTGGTCCAGTTGAAGATGGCGGAAGCACAAAACAAAGGGAAAATGAGTCTCTCCTTAAAACTGGTTGGATCATTAACAACATAGACTTTGAAATGATCGACCAATGTGAAGTGAATTTTATGAAATTGAGGCTCAAGGATAGATTGCTATGCCAGAAACGAACTTGGAAGTAAGTGATCAAGTACTTAGGCTGGAACTCCAAGACAATTGAGGTAGAATTGCCCAAATCTGCCTAGTTATAGAAGGAAGTGAAATATTTCATAAAATGAATGTTTTCTTTTGTTTGTTCAAATTCTTGACTAGTATACTATCTCTATCCAGAAAGAAAGATCCACATTTGACGTTTAAGGGAAATCAGTTACATTTAACTTCAAAATCGAAAATAATCACTTTCTTTATGTAGTAAAAATAGATAACTGTACTTAATCATATAAGAACTGCTAGAGTAGAAATATTTAGAGGAATATATGGAAATCAGTCCCCTTCTAAATGCGAATTGTAGTAGTGCCAATCTTGATCTCTAAATTTGTTAGCATATTCCTGAATACTTTTTTTTTCCTTTCTCCTTGTTTTTTTTTCGGGTGGGGAGATGGAGTATTGGCTTCATTGTTTATGACATATGTGTTTATCATATCTTGGTATTATATACATATTCATCTTGCAAGAATGCTTTTGAAGTAATATATTGGAGCTGACCTCAACTTCTATGTGATATCACCTCTTTTTCTTTCTTAGTTTGTTTCACACATTGAATATCGAACCAATGGTTTCATGGGTACACATTAGTCTTCCAACCCCATCATAGTGGTTACCTAGATCCAAAGTACATTTTTTTCATTCATAAAAAGATCCGATCATCAAAGTCAATAAAAAGGCCATCATGGAACAAGATCCAAAAGAATCAATCTTGTTGGGAAATACTTCCCAAGGAAAGGAAAAGGTGGCTTCCGGATCACGGATTATAAATAAAATAGAAACAAGATAAAATCGTATATTAAAACGATCTCTGCCATCACACGATCAAAAACACATTCGTAGGCGGACAATTTTCTAGATAGGTTGAACTATTGGAAGCTTTCAAACTAGGGTCTTCACAGAATAGACCTCTCTACTCGTTGGAGTAGAGACAAATCTACATACATCCTACCCTCCCAGATCATACCTCCTAGTGGGATATACCGGGTACAGTTGGTTTTGAAACTTGCCATGATTCTTGGATCATGAAGGAAAAGGTCATGTAGATAGACTACTAGGTGCTCATGTAGCCAATGCTGGGTTAAACGTATTCTTGGTTGGAGCAATGGATCTATTTAATGCTCTTTTGTGTAGATTCTTAGAAAGAAAAAAAAATTTCATTGAAAGTCAAAAAAGGAATCTGATATACCAAAAGGTATTTCGAAGGATTTTATATCACCCAACGATTGAAGACGATCTCGACAATTGGAGAAGCCGGGTTTCTCCCAATTTGGCTCTCGCCGATTATTGTCAAAAAAGCATAATATTTCCTTACTAACAAAAGCTATTTATACTACTGCTACCCTCCCCAATAAAGAATTGATTCTCTTGGCCCCACCACTAACAAAAATGATTCACACTAACAAAGTTACTAAATAACCCCAAAATACCAGTACGACCCCTCTTTATCCGATAGCATTACTTCTAAGTAAACCGAATTGGGGGTTTATCAATACCTGAACCTGACCCAAAACTCTTGCCTCAACATGAAAGTTGGGAAATGATGATGGATCTCTTGATGATCTTCCCACAACGCCTCAAATTCTGGTAGTCCTTTCCGTTTAACATGAACCTCCAAGTTGTCGTTGGTTTGTAGCCTAGACCGATGATATGTCTTCTGGTTCCCCTAGCAAAACCATGTCATCTGTGAGTTGGGGGGAACTAAAGCAGACGAGGAATATGAAGTAATTGTGACACATGGAACGCAGGGTGGATGTTAGCGGAAGCTGGAAACTCAAGTTTATATGCTAATGTACCAATCTTGGCCATAGATAAAAACATAGTGCAAGCTTCATGTTGCGACCATGCACAAAGTGTTGGTAAAGTTGACGTAATTTCAGAAATACTAAGTTCCCCACGTCAAAAGTAACATTCTACCTACCCAAGTCTGCTTGTTGCTTTATGCTTATGTCGTGCCTTCAACAAGTGTAGCCTTGTTGAACCCAAAATTTCTTGTCGTTCTTGTATAATTTGGTCATTGAAAACCGGTGCTATCATTGCAGTAACGAAATAGAGTAGGTGGTTTTCTATCGTACAAAACGTGAAACGGGGAACATTTGAGACGTGCGTGGTAGGGCGGTGTTATACCAAAACTTAGCCCAATACAACCACTCGGACCATTGTTCGGGGTGTTTGGAAACCAGGCATCGTACATATTGCTCAAGGATCCTGTTGACCACCTCCTTCTAATTCTAACCATAAGTCGGGGTGCTGCACAATATTGTAAGAAAGTTTGATTCCTATGGCCAAAATATCTTCTTCCATAGTGTACTGAGAAAGAGCTGCCCTCGGTCCGTGATTATCGAAGTTAGCATCCCAAGCCACCGGATGATTTTTGGAGCAAATAAAAGAGCCACATATTGGGCCGAGAACGGATGCTTTAAGAAGTGTGCGTATTTGTTAAGTCGATCGACAACCACTAATATAACGTTATTGCCTTGGGAGTTCAGAAGGTCTTCCATAAAAGCCATGCTGATGGCATCCCAAACGAAGTGGGCATTTTTGTTAAGTCGATCGACAACCACTAATATAGTGTTATTGTCTTGGTAGGGAGGGGCTGCAACAACTCTGATGGTGACCCCGTCGAATTTTTATTTCGTTGGCACATGTGGCATTTGCACACCCGTTCCACAATATCTTTCTGCATCCCCACCTCATCATATGCCATACATTGGTACATATGGTCGCCACGCCCCCAATTGGGGATCCATGGAATTCTTCAAGTAGTAATGGAAGTAATTTGGATTTTATGGAGAGAACTATCATGTCCCTAAAAAACAAAGATCATTGTGGTATGTAAAACGAGAGTGATCAATGACTTTGGATTGAATCTACTTTTTAATCCTGCTCAACAGTGGGCCATGGTCTACCTTTTAGCGTAGTGTCCCAATTGATGCCATTGGGGCCTTAGAGTGTGGAGGAGTCAATCCGAGGGTCTTGCCTAGACAAAGGGGATAACGAGGAATTCGTAATGCTTTCATGCATCGTGAAGGGTGTTTTGGCGGGTCTTTTTGCTTCATTCGGATTTGGTAATGATCGGATTTTTAGCCCAACTTAGAAAAAAATTGTGGCACTGTTACAACAATTCATCTATTATGGGTATGGGAGTTTTTCGAATACAGTTTGTTTGTTCAAGGCTTGGTAATCCTAAGAGAACCTCCAACTTTCGTCTTTTTTCTTAACTAAAAGTACCGGGATTGAGAAAGGCCTATTGCTGGGTTGGATGCTCCTGCATTTCTTTAGTAAGTTTTTCGATTTCATTCTTTTGGTAGTGGTGGTACCTACATGGCCTCACATTCACGAGTCCAACCCCATCTTGTAACACGAGTTGGTGTTCTTTCCCACGAAATATCTCTTTTCCATTTCTATTTACCCGGTTTCATATCTTTGTTTCGTGTGTTAATTTTTTTGGTTATAGCCGATACCTATTGTTGTCAATGAGAAGATCTACCCGGAAAGAGGCCATACGTCAAGATAGCCCGATAGGTACCTACTTAGAAATCTGACACTAGAGCCTTGGGTCATTTACTTAGAAATCTCAAATATCTCTCACTTCTTTAGCTTGTTCCTGTTTTGACAGTACCCAGGTTGGCCATATGGAATACACCCTGAAACGCAACAAGCACCCCCTATGATCTTTTCCCCCCTGGTCAAATGAGGTAAGTACCCCAAACTCAATGGGAAAAGTTTGTTTTTCGTGCTCGAAGGTATTCACAAGTGTCTTCATGGAGACCATCATGCGGCCTAGTGATGGGTCCCCTTTAAGCACCACTGTTGCGTTTCCCCTTTTAAATTTCATAGTTTGTGTTTTCTAGTTATTGTATGTGGCTCCCAATTTCAAGCTACTGGACACGTAAGATGATGTTAGAATTTTCGAGTTCAATAGGGAGAAATTCCTCAAGAAACTCCACCCCTTGTAGGCTCACCGTGATCCCCTTAAAAATTCTTTCCCTTTAATTATGCCATCGGTACCCATTGTTATCCCATAGCTCTCCATTGCTATAACTACCAACCCCAAATTCTTTCTTAGATTTGTCGAGACGAAGTTGTGTGTATCCCCCATTGTCGCTAGGTACCACAATTAGTTGGTCATTGATGTTGCCTACTAACTTAATTGTCCTCGAGCTAGTTATACGAGTACTAATAGGAACCAAATTGGTAAACTTTTAAAAAGATGAATAGAAAATATGAAGATAGAATAATCGACCTTTGAGAGGTCGATCAACTCTCCCACGGTTTACTTTCGAGAGATAAACCACTCTCCATAATAATATCAAAATCACCAATCAGATTAATCATAATAAAGTTACAATCCTAATGGCCTATTTATACTTAAAAGATATCCTAATATAGTTGATTCCTAATCTTTATCTAAAATAATACTAACCTAATAAATAAAATACAATAAATAATTATCTAATAATAAGAAGAAAAAAAAAACTGATTCGGGTCGTATCATTACTCCGCCCCCAAAAACACCTTGTCCTCAAGGTGGATAGAAAAAATAAAGGAAATCCCTATTTGGCTGTGTTGGGTCTGGTCCCAAGGGGAACCCTAATTTCTTTGAATGATCGTCGAACAATATCTTTGTGGCTTGGTCGCCTCCTTCATCAACTAAGTCTTTTGATGGCCGTTTTCTTCCTATGGAACCTCTCCTCTTCAATCAGCAATACCTTTTTCTCATTCTCTCTTTCCTCTTTATTTTCTTTGCCTTTGTTAACAATTGTTGCCGTGATCACAGGTTCATACATAGTACCTTCGTAAGAAGGCTCGAATCGGCTCAACAGACGCTTTTTCAATCCAGACCAAGTCTGAAACGGAGAAGTGCACTCTCTCCAATAATACCTGGCTAAAGCATTTCCATCCATACACAGTGCTGTGGCTTTAAGCTGATCGACACCCTCTATGCCCTGTACTTGAAAATACCGCTCCACCCGATAGATCCAAGCATGAGCATATTCCCCTTCAAAAACCGACATTTTGATCTTACGGAAATTGCCCTCCTGAAATCATTCCGTGAACTGCCCTTGCATCCATATTGTTTCTTTTTCTTGAAACCCTCGTTGGCCTTGCTCTCCTCATAGGATTTTTCAAAGTCATCCCAGTTGTAGTCTTGGTTTTCTGACTTCTTGTCATCTTCCTTGTTGCTCAAGCTTCCTAACTTGGTGGACAAGTCAGTGATTGCCTTCATCACCTGATCGAGACGAAGTCATTAGCCTTCTAATTTTCTTCCATATCCTAACGGAACTTGGCAAGATCTGATACTGGCAAAGTAATCCGATCTGTGTTGCTGCATTTGGAACTCATCTTGCAGGATTAAGTTTTTTTTGGCCGATCAACAGTACTCCGCGAATGAATAGTACCGTCGTGAACAATACTCCGGCAATGAACAGCAACTTCGACTAATTTCCCGGATCGACCTCTCTGATACCAATTGATAGGAACCAAATTGGTAATTTTTAAAAAGATGCAAAGAAAATAAGAAGATAGAATAATCGACGTTCGAGAGGTGGATCAGCTCTCCCATGGTTTACTTTCGAGAGATAAACCACTCTCAAATGATATCAAAATCACCAATCAGATTAATCATAGTAAAATTACAATCCTAATGTCCTATTTATACTTGAAAGATATCCTAATATAACTGATTCCTAATCTTTATCTAAAATAATACTTATCTAAAATAATACTAACCTAATAAATAAAATACCATATCTAATAATAATAAGAAGAAAAATACTGATTCGGGTTGTATTAAGTACTTCCATCTTTTGAGGTACTTCTGTATCAAGGTCTTGGTTCCTCGTCCTCTATTTCAGCATCTTGCGTTCCGTGTTCATTTTCCACTTCTTGCACCACCAATACATTAACCTCCCTACATTTGCAAAGGTGATCATGACTACACCTCTCATCGCACTTGTAGCATAGGCCTTGAGACCTCCTTTGTTGTAGCTCGTGGTCTGTCGGTCAACGATATTCGTATCCCTTTTTATTGGTTACAGCCCCTGCTTTGTCGGCCACACTTACTAGGGGTTTCCCCTTTCCCTCCATTGGTACAATCCTCTTGTAGTTCCACACGTGAGCAAACCTACTATTCCCCATATTCGTTTCTTTTCTTCGATTTTGGCTGCCAGTTTAAACGCCTCTCCTAAAGCTATAGGCGATAATAGTCGTACCTCGGCTTTTATGACGGGATCCAATCCGTTAATGAATCGACCCAAGAAAACTTCCCCAAAGATTCCCTTGAGAGGGGCTGCCAAATTGATGAATCCTTTCTTGTATTCGGTAACGGTGCCTTCTTGTTTGAGCGCTAAGTCACATAGCGTACCTTTAGTGAGGGAATGAAATTGGCAGAGCATCATCATCTGCTTTAACTACTCCCTGTGAGTGATCGGTCGCCTCCTGTCTTCCCACTTTAACCAACGCAATGCATCCCCTTCGCACGAAATTGTGGCCACTTCGATCTATTCCTCCGATGTTAGTGCATTTAATGCGAAATAGCTGTCCACATGAAGGATTCATCCATCTGGATTTGTCCTATCTACAGAAATATGTTGGGCCTCATCCTCCCCCCTTCTGATGGACTCGATTCTGCTTGCAGTTTGATGCGTAATTCCAACTGCTGCATTTGTCCATTTAAAATGTATGTTGTTTTAATGAAGTCTTATGTTTTACCGTTTAATTTTGCAGTAATTAGAAGCATATTATATTTGGGATGATAAGTAAAGATGTTTATTGTTATTTTGTTGGCCTAGATCATATACATAGAAAGCAATAAATGTTTAATGTTACCCTTGGAATTACTAAATCATTTACCATAGAAAGTAATAAATGATTAAAGTAGTCGTTAGATTTCATATTCTTAGCTTGTTTTTGGTCTGTTTTGCATTTTTGCTTTTTTGCCTTTTTGCCTTTTCATCTTTTTCTCTCTTTACCGGTCACATTATTTATCTATGTGACTTTACTTTACATCTTTTGCTCTAAACCTCAACTTCATGTTTTTAATATGTGCAGTGTTGCTAAAATACGTGTTTTTTTTAAGTTCTTATTTATTTTAATGACCTCTTTCTTTGCATCAGGTTATAGAAATTTCTAGATTGATTAGTGCATAAAATTGATCAATGCCTGATATGACTAGCGTATTAGAAGTAAACGAGAAACACTACTCGTGTTGGAGCATATATGGCCAAGTGAAACAAAACAACAAAACGTTCCTCAAGTTGGCGGACTGACATGAATCATTACGAATCTGACAAGCAAAACATATAATCTTTTAGACATAGGATCCACAACTAAAACCTTAAAAGCTTCAGGGACATGACTGAAACTGTGACAACCCGTCCAGTATAGATGGAAAGTGAAATTTGTGAGATCCGTATAAGTGTTAACTTATGGGCTATCAATAACTTTTTACTCTACAATGGTTTTAAGTTAATTTGGAGGTTATTGGATACTACCCTTTCCCTTGGACCACAGTTTGCAAAGTTCAGATTATTTTGACAGTAGAAAATAATAATATAATAAAAAAGAGCCCGATTCAGCAAGTTCTTGAAAGAAAAAATTAAAGAAAGATCGAACGGGCCTTGAGCTATTGGGGGGCTACATACAAACCTGGTCCAGTTAACCTATAAGCAAGGGGGGATGATCTTTTAAGAACATTTTCCACGAGTACTAGTAATCTATAACTCGATATGCTTTGTGACAAATAAATTATTGGCTTGTTCTATGTTCAGACATTAAGCTCATATGTAACCAAAGGACCCAAAATAAGATTTCCCATCCTTGTGTGTGTTTTCATAACGGTTATTCGATATTCTTATTGATGCTTTTTGTATATTGTTGAATTGATATGATTTAGTTGGTTTGCAGATATCTAGATCGATAGGTGATGTATACCTAAAGAAGGCAGAGTTTAACAGAGAGCCACTGTATGCTAAGTTTCGTCTTCGTGATCCTATCAAACGCCCAATATTGAGTTCGGATCCATCTATATCTGTGCATGAAATCCAACCACACGATCAATTTCTCATATTTGCATCGGATGGTCTCTGGGAGCACCTTAGCAATCAGGAAGCAGTTGATATAGTCCAAAATCATCCGCATAATGTAAGACACTCATCAATTCCATCATCATTACATAGCAAACTTGCACAAGTAAAATTATTTAGTACTTCGTTCGACAATGCTTATAGCAGTATCTGTTCGACAATGCTTATGTTTCTTGCGTTATAAACTTACCAAGTGAAAAATGAATTGAAACAAGGCAGAGAGGATTGTAGATAAGTTTAGAGACATGTTACAAACAGTGTATATAACATACACACGCACACGCTATAATGGGAACATAAACCTGATTTTTGTGTTGCAGGGAAGTGCTAAGAGGCTCGTGAAAACCGCATTACAGGAGGCGGCAAAGAAGCGGGAGATGAGGTACTCTGATTTGAAGAAAATTGATAGGGGAGTAAGGCGACATTTCCATGATGACATAACTGTTGTAGTTGTGTTTCTGGACTCGAATCTTGTGAGTAAAGCGAGCTCGAAGGGCCCTACGTTGTCTCTTAGAGGCGGTGGTGTCAATCTCTTACCTAAAACTCTTGCACCGCTATCTACAACCACCTAACTAGGTACCGCTTAGCGTTTCCGGTTAGATTAAAGGGTAAGCCCCCCTCCACCCTAGCCCACTGCGCCCCACGTCTTGCTTGGTGTAATACCTTGAGAGTTAGAGATTTGAATACGATGATGATCAAGGGAAAAAATTAGTCTTGGAGATTTTGGACATGAAAAGCTTATTTCGAAGTTAATCCGTTTATTCAGATTCATATTTGTTACTGTCGTATTTCGTTGGTTCGGTACAAGTAAGAATAACGAATAGGTGTACGAATGTCAATTTCTTTCCTTGTTCTTTATTAGGTAAACTGGGTTTTTTATCTAGTTTCCGATATAGCTAGTTATTATATTAGATAACAAGTTACCTTTAGTCATTCTCGTCTTAATCAATTTACATTTTTTTTCATGCATTGTCGCGTGGTAGCAATTTATTTATGATTTCTTTTATTTTAAACGAGGAATACGTTTTGTCATCTTGAGAGAAGGATTTGTTAACATTGTAATTTGTCAATATACGACTCGGTTATCTTTATTTGAACTCTCGTCATGATGATATAAGGGGTAACCAAAATATTTACCACTCCTTATTGGGTGTTTATCAACAATCCTATTGTTTCAGGTTAAGAATCTTACCCGACATGCAGTTAGTGCTGTCGACCTGGCTAAAGATGATGTTTACCGAAAATTTTACCAACCAAGGTAGGTGAGTGTAATGATTCTTACTCTATAAGCAGTTATCCTAAAAGTGTTGGTAAACAACCCTTAAATTTATCTTCCATACAAGATTTGATATTTATAGTACTAAATTTGTTATTAAAAAATTACTTTAAAATTAAAAAAGATAGTGTTAAATCAACCCCTCTTTTACAAACTTAGGATATCAAATGGTTGACCCACACATTGCCCAACCCAACAGGCTAATTATTATATTTCAACTAATTCAAGAAGCAATCCATTTTTTTAGGAGAAGTTTCTTTTTGTAGATAATTAGCTCCCTAGTGACACTTCTTTTTATGTTTATGAATTACCACTTTATAACACCATGATGAACTTAAATAAGTTTTCAAAGTTGTTCTTCCAAATCCAGTGTACATTTTTATTTACTTTGCAATTAGGAGCATATTTTAATAGATTTAAAATATCTGGATCATTGCTTAAAGCTTGAAGATCAATATCTACAAAGCTTGAAGTAGTAAGTAGATACATGATTTTTATAACCTATTTTGTGTACCACCACATCCAACTCATAATATTTGTTATATTTTTTATAAAGTCTAACATCAAATCAAAATGAGAGTTTTTAAAGAAAAATACATACCAGAGAGCATTAAAAAATGGAGTTAGTATTTGTGTGCAAGGAACAAGAGTAGGGGAGGGTAGAAGTGGTACCAAGTGTTGGATTTGTGTGCAAAGAACTATATTATTAATAACATATGAACCTATGAAGTCACACACAAAGAGTAATGATGATATCAATTAAATAATATATGTGTGATACCTTATTGTAATTATCCAGTTATAACGAGTAAAAATTTATTTTAGAATTATTTGGCTAAGTGAGTCAAACTAATGTCTATGAAATAAAATGGGAAATTGATTAAATCCATGTGATTAATTAATTAAAGGGTTTACTTATTTAAACTAAGAGAGTTTAAATAATATTAAATTGGCTAAGTTAGTTTAATTAGACTAAAAAAGCTTAAGAACGAAATAATGAAAAAAACCCACAAAAGCAGTTATAAAAGAGATGAGGTTAAGGAGATTATGGTTTAACCTAATCTCCTCCCCCTTTTTCTAAAAACGACGTCCCTCTCTTCTTCTCTCTTTGTGGATCGATTTCTCCTTCCAAGAAAGCTAGAAAATTCTGTATAGATTAGAAGAACGGACTAGCATCCGATTGGTGTCGTCGTGTGGATATCGATAGAGGCGTTCTAGTTTGGACGTTTGTTTCTATATCAAATTCTCCTAGATCTAAAAGGTAAAAATCAAATCTTACTATTCTAGTTTTTATTCTTTTGGTTGATCTATTCTACTCAATGAGACTACGACTATTGGAAATCATTTTACATAAAGTTTTGTTTTTCCGCTGCGTTTTGTTTGTTTAAAAAAGTTTTGAACATTGAACATTCCCGATATTTCCAACAGCTGTCGCATGATGAATGATAGCGTTGCAAAAGTTTTCGATGACAGATTGACGCGACCACCTCTAAGAGACAACATGGGGCCCTTCAATCTATTAACATGATTCACGTCCAAAAAACATAACTACGACACTGATATTTCTTCGTAGAAACATGAGTACTTCATCACCTACTTTTTTTCCACCTCATGTGTTGTGGCCTTAATTAGCCACTTAGCACTTCCCTCCAACACACAAATCGGGTTTAGGCGCCCATATTACATGTATTGTTTGGGCGAAAATCATAAGTCACGACGGACGACATAAAAGATAATAAAGAATATTACAACAAATCTTGTACTCCCTCCATCCCAAAATTATTGTCCAGTTTTAACTTTCAAAAGTCTTTCTTTTTCGACGTTGACCTTAAATAGTTATATTTATGTTATATAAGACTTGATGAAAATTATACCAATGAAAATACATTAAAAACACAACCCGTTCATATATTTTGAATCAACTATTACATAACACAAAGAAAAATATTTAAGGTCAAAGTCGAAAAAGAAAGACTTTAAAAAGTCAAAACCGAACAATAATTTTGGGACGGATGGAGTTTTTAAATAAGGTCCCGATGACCATGTGTAACTACGATCATTGTCATCACTTTTGACAATTCGTGAGATAAGTCTCGACGGTCGAACGACAAATAGACAAAGACGTACGTCTCACGATGATATAAACTAACGACTAAGGTCGACAGAGTACTCATTAACAACGATCACTAGCATGTCGATTGTAATCTCATGGACATCAATTGTTACGACTAATGGTTACTTCTGGTGTTTTAATATAGAATCGTTCCCCTTGATGAAGGGAACGAAACTAACAGAACAAGATTAAAGTTATGTACACTGTTGCAACCGTTACAAACCAACAAAATCATTAGTCATTAAAGACACAATATCGAAAAACTATCTCATATAAAACCAGACAAAGACATCTATTAGGGGACAAGAGAATACATTGGCATACAATGCTATTCATTGAAAATCTTATCGAAGAAGCACCTTAATCTCAAACTCTCGACGGTCGAATTAAAATCATGATACACGAATATTCTTAGTGCACCAGGATGGCGTCCCTATTTGACGTCATTTTTCACTAGTGCACCACAATCCAGATCATTGTTCGTGGTTTTTACCCTCGATAGGGGTTTTGTGCGCCACCAAATCTATACGTTTTTAGTAGGTTAAGGTCCACATCAACCTCAAATTAATTTTTTTAAAATCCAATATTTGGCATTAACATGTATAACCGAGTGTTTATTTCACTTATGTGAAACCGTTTGTAATATGTCTTTAAACTTATCTTCAATAGTATTGACTTGTTTTAAACCCCTTTGCCCTCTAAAGTTTATAACATGGGCACTATAACGAGTATAAAAAAACACAATTACACATGTTTATAGTCAATTTCAATTCTATAACAAGTATTGTTATAAATATCATTGAACGAACCGTTGAATAATTTTATGTGCCCATTATTGTTATCTGATGAAGCTGGAATTTATGACTCTTGCATTGTGATGGTGATTTTTGACTATATCAACTGCTTCCTAATTGCTAAGATGCTCCCATAGATCGTCGGATGCAAATATGAGAAATTGATCGTGTTGTTAGATTTCATGGGTAAATATGGATGGATTCAAATTTAATATACAGGAGCAGGGTCAAGAAAATGATACCTGACACATATGCTCGGTTTTTTGACAAATTTTGATTGGTTTTCAAACTCAGGGCGCTTTTTGTGTAATGACATAGGTAAAGAAGTTTACACTATCAACAAAGTAATTAAAAATAAATTTAAAGTCTTAGGTTTATATAGACCATGGTTTAAACAAAACCACAATTTATTCAAAAAAGGCAAGTTATTTAATGGTTTGATTGAATTGCAATTTTATTTACCCCAACCATCATATTTAATTAATATTTGAGTGAATTATACTAAGGGTGCGTTCGTTTTAAGGGAATGAAATGAAATGGAATGGATTTCAATGAGAGATANGCTTTCAAATCCTTAATAAATCTCATTCATTTTTTAGGATTTGCAATGAGATTTAAATAATTATTGTTATTTAAATGGCCCCATGAGAGAATGGTCGTAGATGTGAAAAATTATTTAATAATGTGATAATTTATTAGTTGCCCCATTCTCATCAATTGACTA